>VDFB02168118.1:56906061-56949589 GCA_007258455.2 Sequoia sempervirens
CTCAAACTCTTCAAGTTTCAAAAGAAGTCTTCACCAAGACAATGACCTTAACATGGCACAATTCAGGTTTTTCACCTTCCCTCACCCAAACTAGTCTTCTCAAGCCTTTATTAACCTCGACTCATCCAAAACAAACTATTACAAAGACTGCTCATTCATATTTTCACCAATTCCTCATAAATCAAGTCATTAACTTTTACAATGGCACAAATTTGGATTTTAGCTTCTTAGGAAAAAACCAGACCTTTCAAGACTTCCTCATCCTTTAAGAACCATAACTCAATGAAACCAATCACTCCCCAAGGTCTGACCTTACACACAAATCCCATTTCCTTCAATTGCCATTCAAATTCCTAGTAGCCATGCAAACTCAAAATGTTAGACTTATCTTTTGATGTAGACCCTTTCTCGAGTCTGTAATCAGTGTTTTGGAAACTTTTCAAAGGGTTTTAAAACATAACTAAAAGCCAATATGTGTTGCTTTGGAGAAACATATTCAAACATGACTATCCACATCCCATTTAGGCAAATTAGCCTTGGTTCACACAAACCCTTATTGGATTTATTAATCCCAAGTTCATTCCAATTTTCTAATGCCACAAATAGGTTTAGATATGATTGTATATGCTTTAACATCAGACTCCCATCCTTTGTCAACCCTTTTTCAACAAACTTCAATCAATCACCATGATTGTCCTAACTCTGTATTAACAGGGAAAAAATAAAAAGAATGGACTCAAGCTTGAATATTCACCAAAACCTAACAAGAAGTGACTTACAATACATTTAAACACCTTTCAAAACAATAACACCATTTGAAGGATTCAAAAACCACACTCAAAAATCATTAAACCTCCATTGACCACTGTTATTTCAAAAAAATTATACAAAATAGACCTAGAGCACCTCCATTTTATATGCTAGCCTTCATCCTTTAATCTGCAAACTTGTAATTTGAAATAATATATTCAAATAAGCATATTCACCAAAATTTAGGCTTTGTCACCAATTAGTTTTGAAGAACCATAATTTTCTTTGTCCACTGTTACCCTACATCAGGGTTTCAACCCACCATGATAAATTTTTTCATTTCTTCTACAAATCTTAATGGATTTAAATGAAACAAAATGCAACTTCAAGTAGATTCACATGGCTATCAGGTAAACTAGATGAGGAGGGGTTATTTGTTCAAAATATGGTTGTATAATGGCCTGGAACAACAAAAATGCAGAAAAATAAGAAAATAACAAAGTTTTTCATTGAAATACTTCTTACAACAACTCCCAACCTTCCTCGAGATTTGTGAAGGTTCAAAATGCTTTTAAAGACCACTGCCAATGCCTAAAACTGACTCCTTAACTTCTTGACCTTTGATCTTCCTCTATTTGGCCTTTTTTTGCATTTTTACAATTTTGTATTGACCACATTTTGTCAATTTTTACACTTTTTACCTCTATGCCCAAAATGACCCAAAATTACAATCTAAGACCTAATACATGCTAAATGTGACCTTTTAGGAATTATTTCAACATGAAATCAACTAGACCAAATCAAAAGCTAAAAAAAGCTAAAATTGCCTCATGGAGTTATGTTTCTTGCAAAGGTGCACCTGCACCATTCTCCCTGGCCAAAAAGAATTCCAAGTCCTCTTGGATACAAGCCTTCATCATTACTACTCCTCCATGTAGTCTTCTTTTCCCTGTAACAACTTTCATCTTCACTTTGGTTTGAGTCGGTTGATGCCAACATGCATCCATCTTGTCCTATCTTTCTAAATCTGCTCATTCATGCTCTTAAATGTTCCAATCTTCTTGTGTCCTTCAATTAGCTGCATCTTGATCTGCAAATTGTTCACTATCCAAAGAATTACTACAATAAAGAAATGATACATTAAATTGATCACAATTATTCCATATTTTCTCAATTCTTTGCAAATTTCCAAGACCAATTCTTCCTTGATCATCACTTTAATCAACTCAAGGTCTTCTTCCTCTGGAATCAAGTCCTTCATTATTAGTTCTCCTTTATCTTTGTGCTTGGGAATTCCTTTATCTTCTTCATCTTTGAATTCTTCCCTTGCATCTTCAAACACTTCTTCTTTCTCTTTCATCTTCATTTGTATTTTTGCTTGTCTTTTCCTCCTAACAATCTTCTATATGGGCCATGTAACTCTCTTTTTCACTATCAAGTGCCAACTTGTTGTTTTTCTGATCCACTATTCCATCTTCATCATAGTCTCTTGGAACTCTTCCACCATCCTTCTCAACTCTTGCTTTATTGCTGCTAACTCATTATCAAAATTTTCTTTCCTCTCTCCTTTCTTTCTTCCTCTTCCTGCAAATGTCTTCTCAATATCTCCATCTTTTAGATGGTCTCTAAATAAGTCTCTCCTTGCTTCACAACTCACTTTTCTCATCTTTATCTACCCTCTCTTGGAAGCAACCAGGTTCTTCTTAACTTGCACAAACCACAAACCAATTCTCTACCCAACATATTTTGTGCTCTGATACCACTTTGATGCAATGTTAAAGGAAGAAAAACACTCTCATGAAAATAAACTTCTCAATTAGGGATTCAATCCCTCAAACTCTTCAAGTTTCAAAAGAATTCTTCACCAAGACAATGACCTTAACATGCACAATTCAGGTTTTCCAACTTCCCTCACCCAAACCAGTCTTCTCAAGCCTTTATTAACCTCAACTCATTAAAACAAACTATTACAAAGACTTCCCATTCCTATTTTCACCAATTCCTCATAAATCAAGTCATTAACCTTTACAATGGCACAAATTTGGATTTTAGCTTCTCAGGCCCAAACTAGACCTTTCAATACTTCCTCATCCTTTAAGAACCCTAACTCAATGAAACCAATCACTCCCCAAGGTCTTCCCTTACACACAAATCCCATTTCCTTCAATGGCCATTCAAATTCCTTGTAGCCATGCAAACTCAAACTATCAAACTTATCTTTTGATGCAGGCCCTTTCTCAAGTCTATAATCAATGTTTTGGAAACTTTTCAAAGGGTTTTAAAACATAATTAAAAGACAATATTTGTTTCTTTGGAGAAACAAATTCAAACATGACTGTCCACATCCCATTTAGGCCAAATTAGCCCTAGCTCACACAAACCCTTATTGGATTTATTACTCCCAAGTTCATTCCACTTTTCCAATGCCACAAAAAGGTTTAGATATGAATGTATATGCTTTAACAACAAACTCCCATCCTTTGTTGGCCCTTTTTCAACAAACTTCAATCATTCACCATGACTATCCTAACTTTGTATTAATAGGGTATACTTAAAAAGAATGGACTCAAGCTTGAATATTCACCAAAACCTAACAAGAAGTGACTTAAAATACATTTAAACACCTTTCAAACTAATAACACCATTTGAAGGATTCAAAAAACACACTCATAATTCATTAAACCCCCATTGAGCACTGTTATTTCCAGATTTTTATACAAAACAGACCTAGGGCACCTTCATTTTATATGCTAGCCTTCATTCTTTAATCTGCAAACTTGTAATATGAAAGAATATATTGAAATAAGCCTATTCACCAAAATTTAGGCTTTCTCACTAGTTATTTTTGAAGAACTATAATTTTATTTGTCCATTGTTACCCTACATCAGGGTTTCAACCTCCCATGAAAAATTTGTTGATATCTTCTACAAATATTAATGGATTTAAATGAAACAAAATGAAATTTCAATTATATTCATAGGGATATCAACTAAACTAGATGAGGAGGGGTTATTTACTCAAAATATGGCTGTACAATGGCTTGGAACAACAAAAATACAAAAAAATAACAAAATAACAGAGTTTTTCATTGAAATACTTCTTACAACAACTCCTCAAGATTTGTGAAGGTTCTAAATGCTTTTAAATACCACTACTAGTGCCTAAAACTGACTCCTTATCTTCCTGACCTTTGATCTTCCTCTATTTGGTTTTTTTTTGCATTTTTATAATTTTGTATTGACAACATTTTGTCAATTTTTGCACTTTTTACCTTTATGCCCAAAATGACCCAAAATTACAATCTAAGACCTAATACATGCTAAATGTGACCTTTTAGGCCTTATTTAAACATGAAATCAACTAGACTAAATCAAAAGCTAAAATCACCTCATGGAGGCACGTTCTTGCAAAGGTGCACTTGCACCAAAAAGGAAGCATGTACTTAAGTTTTTAATCGTGTTAACATAGGTTTAACTGACCTTGGGTGTTTACACTAATTTTAGAATGTTTCAGTGGTAGTGGAAGCATGGCATGGCATGTATAGGATTTAGGTTTGAATTAAGGTGTGATGTGGTCCATGTTCATTCCTCACCATCGTGGGAATGCTTAGTGCTGACCTAATTTGAATTTACACGATTGAGGTGCATACTCGACCTTGTAAATTGTTTTTAAGGTTGTGATGGGTATATATATGTGTTGAGTTGATGAAGGATATATGTGTGAAGTGTGTGTGATGTGAATTGAGATGTGAAGTGGGAAAGTGCAAAGTGTGAGCTTTAACACTTAAGATTACTACAAGTAGTGAGTAGGTGTCTATATTCTTCAGAGAGTGTGTGAATGTGTAGGTGGTGTAGCATGGTATAACTTCTCCATTTCTCTAACATGAATTTCTCATTGTAACAATATTCTTTATTCTTTTCTTTTGAGTGGTGAGCCCTCTTGTAGTGAGCCTATTATATTCAGTGTTGAAATTACTTTATATTGTGAGATAATCCTCACTATGCTTTTTCCCTTGGGTTTTCCATGTAAATTTGGTGTTTTCTTGTGTATGGTGTTCTATTTTTAGTTTATGTTATTTTCTTGCATAGTAAATCACTCTAACAGATTAAATGCTAATAAGGTTGATATGGATCTAAATGTTAATGAGGGATTTGATGTTTTAATGTAAAACTAATTTATCCTCCCTTTCAGTTGTCTTGTGGATTCAAAAATTGGTATTAGAGCAAGGTTCCTTGGAAGAAAGCTTAAACACTTGAGGTAGATTTGGGATGGTGCACAAGGAGGCTCCTCTATTTGATGGATCATATTATGCATTCTAGAAGAGCAAGATGGAAGGTTTCCTTGTTTCACTAGGGTTTGGAGTTTGGAAGTATGTTAAATATAGATATACCGTTCCTACAAATGGTCTGAGAATTTATTATTAAATTAAGGCCTATGATAACAATGGAAAAGCAAGGTATGCTCTTTTGAGTGGTCTTTCTAATACTGAACTTGTGAAAGTTATGAATCTCAAATCTGCTAGTGAGATCTAGAAGAAGCTAAAAAGTATCTATAAAGGAGGTGAAAAATTCAAGCAAGCTAAGATGCAAAACCTAAAGATCAAGTTTGAAGCCTTGTCAATTTTAGAGGATGAATATATTATAGGCTACATGCATAAAGTGGACAAAGTTTTCAATTCCATCAGAGGCCTTGGAAAAAACTTGAATAAGATGAGGTGGTAAACAAGGTACTAAGAAATTTTCCTAAGTCAGATTATAGTCGTAAAGTTTTAACTATTGAAGAACTTCAAAATTAAAATTCATATTCTAGAGATTAGTTGTTTGGTGCTTTAACTGCTTTTGAATTGAGAGAGTTTGGTCCAAGTGATTCAAAGAATGAGAATACTTTTAAATTTGGCAAAGCCTAAAGGAATGAATAATTAGATACATATGATGTTGATGATGTAGAAGAAAAAAAAATTGGAGATTGAAAAAGGGCACTAGAAAATATAGAGGTAAGTTACCTTTCAAATGTTTCAATAGTTGAAAGATTGGTCATTATGCTTCAAGATGTCCTATCAAAGCTTCAAAAGATTAATATAAGGAGAACAAAGGAAAATCATATAATAGAAGTTATTATGTTAAAGAAGATGCTAGTATATCTAATGATGAATTTGATTACCTTGTTGTACCAAGGATTCAATAAAGGTACCACAAATAGCAATCTTTACTTTAAAGTTGAGAAAGATCAATTATTTATTTTGGTTTTGTATGTTGATGATATAATCTTTGGAGGAAATGAAAGTATGTGAAATAAATTTACAGAAGATATTTAGAATGAGTTTGAAATGTCAATTTTTGGGGAGATGAATTTCTTCCTTGGAATAAAAATCAATCAAACAAAAAAATCTATTTTTATTTCATAATCAAAATGTGTCAAGGAACTGCTAAAGAAGTTTGGAATGGAAGACTCTAAACCAATATGTACTCTTATGGTTACTGGTTGCAAGTTGAGAAAGAATGATGAATCTCCTAAGGTTAATCAGAGAAAGTACAAATCAATGATTGGAGCACTTTTGTATCTAGTTATTACCATACTAGATATCATGCATGTAATTTATATTATTGCTAGATTTCAAGAAGGTCATAGAGAGTCACATGTGGTAGTGGTAGTAGTGGAGAATATTTAGATACTTGAAGGGAACTCTAGAACATAGCTTGTGCTATCCAAAGAATACCAATTTATCTCTAAGTGCTTATATTGATGTAGATTGGGAAAGTTGTTTGAATGATAGAAAAATTGCAAGTGGTGGTGCATTCTTTCTTGGAAATATGTTGGTGTCTTGGTTAAGAAAAAAGTAGGATTCAATGTCATTGTCTACTTCAAAAGCATAACACATTGTGGTAGCATCTTGTTGCACACAAGTATTATGGATGAAAAACACTTTGAAGGATATTAGAGTGGTATATGATGAACCTATTTATATCTTTTGTGATAATACAAATTGTGCTATTAACAGTTCAAAGAATCTGGTAATGTATTCAAGGAAAAAGAAAATTTCAATTCGTTATCAGTTTTTGAGAGAGAAGGTTGTAGGGAGTGAGGTGAAGTTGGAGTATGTGCCTACAAAGGATCAAGACATATCTTCACAAAGGCTTTTCCTAAGGATAATTTTTTGTATCTTCGGGAGAAGTTAGGGGTCACAACCCCTCCTTTCAACTAGATGTGTAAGGATATGCATCATTCCAATGTATTTCAAGATTCATTCCTTGTTATGTATTGATGTTGGTGGCTACCTCTCAGGGGGAGTAAGTGTTGTCATTGTGTGCTATATAGGTGTTTTCTTTTTTTCATGTGTTAAAGGATATGTGTAGTAGTTGCTAGTTTGCAACGCCCCACCACGCAAACCCCAAAGGACAACTAAAACTCATAATTAAAGCACAATATATATTTTTTTAAAGTAAAACATAACATGAGAGTACATTAACATATAATAATAGAAATGAAACCATACATATATATCAACTAACTAGGTCCCTTGGGGTTACATGAGTACGTTACATTTGAATATCACTAGTATCACACATTTCCCATAATAATGATTACATTATATAAATAAAAACCATCCATCACATCTATGAATTTAAATATAAATATTTCCACCGATACGCCATTAAGGATCACATTTTGTGAAACAATAACACATAGTAATACAAGGATCAATATACATTACATTTACGACAAGCATCTATCCATGACCATAAGTTAATTCCAAGAACTACATTCATTACATTTATACAAGTAGATACATTGTTTCCAATAATTACATCAATATAATAGTACTTCCTAACATGAATGGGAATAGTACAATAACATGGAATATTACAACTGAAATATATGAAAGAGTACAAAGCATCAAGATTGGATCCATCTCTAACACATCTCTGAAATCACCACAATTAGTTCAACTCTATAAAAATCGATCTATGGTTAGGGACCCAATGGGGTGCATAGCACGTTCCACCCAACCATGTGGGCCTAAGGACCCACCCCCATGCTAAGATTTGACAAGAAAGAACCTCAACCAAACATTCAGGTGAAAAATGACAAACAAGACTCCACAACAAGAGCAACGAAAAAACAAGACCACATCCGCTTCTAGAGGAACAAAAGAAACAAGGGAAAATCAACAAATATACACGGTAGCTTAAGGGTAGAGTGCCATCACATGGATCGACATGGGTTACCCAATGCGGATCTTCATAGGTTACCAACCCCCATCCTAGGTTACCCTAGCAACCTCAACCAATCCCCGGCCCCCATTCTTACACATGTGGAATAAACTCGCCTTTCATGAGGACAAGGTAGTTGATTTGCCATTCTAGGCCTTCTTGTCTCATCCCAAGCCTAAACGAGCACTTGGTCCATGAGAGAGGCATACATTATCTTTCATTAGTGTGAATTACTACCCACCCCATAAATATTTATTAGGTTATCACTTAATTACTCAACTTCCACACGAGTTACCTAGGATACCACTTAGGATTCCAACCCCTATGGGAATCCACTCTCCCTTCTAGTAACAAATCTCATAAACACAAACGAGGTAAGCCAACTTACACAAATATCAAGGAAAAAATAGTAAATACAAGTGAGGCATGCACCATCTCATGCTAGGACTCCATGATAAAAATAACATCCAAGTGCAAGGCTAAAACCCACATGAGCACATACATATATAAGATCAATAGTTCACAAAGACTTATGCAAAATCTCATGTCTTGATACGGGTTACCTAATGTAGATCCTCCTAGGTTGTCGGCCCCCATCCTAGGTTACCAAGGCAACCTCACCGAATCCCCATCCCCCATATGAACTCTTGCAAGGAGGAAACATACTCCCCTCTAACCTCTAGAAGACTAACAAATTACAATACAATGGTTCCCTAGCGAGGTGGCAACAAGATCTCAAAGACTATTTACAACTCAACAAGTGTGGAATAACGAGACTACATCACCAAGAGATCTCCATACTCAACTGAAACCAACATAATCAACTCAATCCAAAATTAACCACAAAACAACCAAAGTCTTCTCACAAACCATTTGGGCACAATCGAGCTCCCTCCATAAAAAGGAAATAACCCGAATCAACTAAAAAAAATTAAGATCCAACATAAAAAATAGTCATCAAACATAAAATTCCAAACATAGAAATAATACCCAATAAACAACATAATTTTCAATTCAAGCCACCCTTACATCAAAACATGATTACCCCCTTAGATCAAACATCACTTCCACTTGAACAAAAAACCAAATCAAATCCATCATGGGTGGAATATGATAGCCCACGTTTAAAGAGTATCAATTCAAGAACTCCTTCACATACCATTACTCTAATTATGCAAATAAAACTCTTATCATTTATTTTAGTTCATCAATTTACTAAACACTTTTACGTTAACATTTACCTACTGATTTAAATACTCTTTCCATAACCTTATAGATAAATCAACAAAACATTTTCACCCTAAACTATACATTATTTTCACATTTCATATTAAAAGATTATTTCCCTCAAATAATAATATTTGAGACAATCATAATACAATATTCCAGTTAATTAACTCACATAATAATCTTACAGTTCAACTATAAAGGTTATAAAACTAACAATATTCACTTACAAATTAATAGAGAATAATCCATAATAACAGTGGTAATAATATCCTAAATTCTTAAACTATAATGCCTGACATGCAAACCCCAAAGGACAACTACTAAGCACACAATTTTTTATTTTTTTTAAATACAAAGAACACATATAAAGAACCATTATACATTATTATGTAACATGATAAACATCACAACCTCTATGTCCTTTGGGGCACGCGAGGTCATATCGCAAAAAACCAACACTTGACGAAAGAGACTTAAAGCCAAATAAATTAACTTTCATTCATCATAGATATTATATTAACCATTTGCAAGAGATAACAACCATACATTGATAAGCGTAAGTATAAATACATCACATGGTACAAACCATAATAAATCTCATAAATCATGAATGAATACAAAAGTACATTTACATTACATCATCTTTTAATACATTACATGTTCATATACATAAGTTACATCAAAATCTCCCATACATGTGGGATAGTTACATCATACAAAGAATATCTAAAATACATGATCAATATCGGTACAAGCTCCATCTAAAAGATATGGTGTAGACGAACGTTGATGGGGAACCCAATGGGGTGTGGAGCACGTTCCACCTGACCACATGGGTTTAAGAAAATCCACCCCCCATGCTCAGAGGTGACAAGGAAGTGACGATGACCAAGGATACCAACAAGACTAGACTCTAATAACAGTAACATAGTAACAGTAACTCCAATGGCAATAACATGAGAGAATATAGACCATAAATGAACAACAACCAAGAATCAGTCACAATAACACAAGACCATTAAACACATCATAAATAAATCAAAGGCAACAATCATAATCCACTTCTAGAGGCAAGTAAGAAAGCAAAGCATAAGAGCAACTAGTGGAGAGTGTCATCGCATAGTCCTACATGGGTTATCTTGGACCTTCCTCCTACATAAGGCATCATCCCCCATCTATGGTTATCCTAGCCCTTCCTCCTACTTGAGGCATCGGCCCTATAGGGTGACTCACGTGGATCCATTAACCTCTCATGAGGATGAGGTAACGACCTTGCCAACCACGGCCTTCTCAGTCTACCATTAGTCTGTGAAATCCTTAATGGATAGACGAGGTATCCAAGATTATCTTATTATGTTATTACTACCCATCCCCCTAAATTCTTTTATTAGGCTTTCACTTTTTAATCTAACTCTTACGTGGGTTATCCTGGCCCTTCGTCCTTTTGAGGCATCGACCTCCACGAAGAGCCACTCTCCCTAGAGACCCCAAAAACATATACAAAACCAAGGGTTGTACCACATAAAATTAACATTAAATCTCAATAGAAAAACATACGAGGCATTACCCATCTCGCTAAAAGCACATAATCAGAGTCTCAACAAAGTCATGTACAACCCTTTTCAAACAATGATACCAAAAAGGCTTGCCACATTAAGAGCACATAACAAGAAAAACATCGACTAACAATAGACTCAAGCCTCTGGAAGCATAAGGTTCACAATATCCCTATGCAGGTTCCTAAAGAAAACTGGGTTCCCACATTGAAAAAGTCAAAACAATGGCCTAATGGAATAAAGGAGTCAAGTTGATTTACAAATAGAATAACCTAATAATTTTCCCATAATGTTAAACAATTCATTTATTCCATTTACTAATCTCCATATTTCTTTAATATAATTTTGAAAAAAGTGCAATAATAATTCTGACATATATATATATAACTTTCCTTTTTACATTAACCATCACAGTCATAAATCATAATTTCACAATCATATAAGAATCAATATATCTTTTCATTTATATTATATATATATAATATACGTATATATAAATATTCAGTTTCATATAATTTATTATATAAATATGAACTGATTAATTTTAGGGTGACTAAACTGTACTAAATTAAATTTCATAGCCCCCCTGTCGTACACAGACTGTGCACAACAACCCATATGGTTGTTGTGCACAGTAGGCCGTAGGATTGCTGTGCACAGCAGTCTATAGACTTATGTGGGTAGCCCAACACAGCCCCATGGGGAGGAGGGGAGGGTACGGCCTAGCCGTCCCCCCTGAACCTCATTAGGATAAAAATAAATAAAACAAACAATGCCGACATCAGTACGAATTTGGCCCATGAAATTTTTTGAAGTAAATTTAATATATTCATATATATATATATATATATTTATATATGTGTATACACCATTGTGTGTGTGTATATATATATATATATTATCAAGGACATGTTTTAGAAGAAATCAATAAATATATTTATTATATATATAATCTATATATATATCCTCAAGTATATATATATATATGTATATATGTATATATAATATATATAAATCCATCTATTTCAGAGAGGAAATCATTTTTCCATATAACAAAATTATGAAATCTAGAACATTTCCAGAGACTCAACAATAAATTTCTCCCTATTATTTGTTACCCAAAAGATTTCCTAAAATCCCAAAAAAAAATTCCTTTTACAGAACAATATGATTGCCATTTCAAATTTAACAAACAATGAAAGAACAATAAAGGAACCTGGAGTCTTGTGCTTGCTGAGGAGTTGATGAAGCTTTCCTTTGATTCCAACCAGCCTTTTTTGATGAGCTCCCCTTTCCTTCTTCAGAACTTCTCCACCAGTTTCCTTTGATCAAATTTTTAATCTATATCTTTTATTCAGAAGAGCCTCTTTCCCAAAACAATGAATGGGAAACAATTTTTATAGAGAAAACCAGAAAGGATGCAAATTATTACAGAACTCCATTTTTTTTTTAAGCTTCTGTTAAATTTCCCGTGAATCCCCCAAAACTTCTCATTTTTTTTGCTATTAAATAATAAGATAACCTCTTCTATTTTTGAAAACTTAAAAAAAAATAGAATGAATAGAAATTTTATATTTCTTCACCAGCTTTTCAGCCCAAAAAATCTCAACATTCATTGGTCCTTTTATTCTTTTCTTGATTTTTTTCTATTCAAGTTGCACTTTTTGTTTTAATTTCAATTTTGCTAATTTATACTTACAGTTTACACAATTTAACTTATTTAATTATTTTATTCCATTAATTATCCTCAACATGTTATTTTCATTAAATTATCTAAATACCAATTTTAAATAATTTAATTTACACCTTTCAATTTATTTATCCTTAATAAATTACATGGCTTTTAATTTAAGACTTTTGGGTGCTATCATAATAGTGGTTTACAATTCCTGAGGAGGCGAATTTTAGCTGAAATCACATATTTTTAGAAAATATAATGATTTAAGCCTTAAAAATTTCCATTTTAAGGATTCCAATTGAAGAGGGTTTGATCAAATCACCTTAGATCAAACCCCCTTGGATAGAACCTCGCTAGTTTTAAACCATACCTATAAATGCTCTCCTTTACACCTATCAAAATGCTGATAAAAAATCACTTTTGATTTAGATTTTGGGGATCAAATGAATTCATTTAAAATTTATTTGAAATGATTATGGTATTCCTCAAAACAAGCTATCAATGAATATAATTTTAATATGTTTTGGTTTTGTTATGTATTTGTTTTCTAAGTTTTATTAAACATAGGTTTTATCAAAATGAATTTCTTTGTTCTTCATTGAGGGAAAAATAGAAGATTATCAAAAAAAAAATTAAAAATATGAGTGCACCAGATATTGAAGTCCTTGATCCAACAAAAATAAATAAAAAATTTGACATATACAAAAAAAGTTACGCGTTATACAGTCGCGTTGTGTATGAATTGTAATTTGTTTGACTTTGAAACTTGATTAAGGAAAAAATATTCAATAAAAAACTATCTAACCAAGTGGAAGCACTAGATATCAGAGTTACAAATCTAAATTCGAAAGAATTAGAATTTTAACCTTCATGGAAAAAAAGCTATGCATTATACGGTGTGCGTCACTTTTTAAAAATGTTATTTTCTGAAAAAAATCAATTTTCGTGGGAGATGGAAAAAGAAGTGCAATTTGATTCCAAAAATTTTGAAAAAAATATTTTTAGAATCTCAGACAAATTTGATGAGACTCTAGTTTGCACCATCTTCAAATTCCTCACGGGATATATGTCTTGTGAGAATTTAGTTAAAAATAATAAATTTTAGTGTCGTTTGGCCAAAAATTGTAAACCACTATTATGGGATCACCCTTTTATATTTTAATAAAACTATTCCAATAACCATTATTAACATTTATTTTAATCATTTAATTATTTAAATTACATCATACTATAGCACCAACGTAAAATAAATAACATAAATACATTCACACAAAAAACTATCATAAAATCCAAAAATGACTAAGGTACAATACCACTAGACATATAATGGGTTGACAAACTTGGGACGGGATGACTTCCTTGTCATCTCTGTTTCAACTTCATGCCCGTTGGGTTAATTTGATGCTCGCCCTGTCCTGCCAAAGAAGGTGGAAACAAGAATTTACTCCTGCAATTCCTACATACAAACAAAGTTGTGTACAACATATATATATATATATAATCAAATACATCATATCATGAGAAGGAATCGCAGTGTAGCAGGGCACTCACAAACAAGTGGTGCTACATTGTCCCCTCACCAAAGCTATAATAACAACTACAACATCAAGTAAAAAGTAACATTGTTAAACTAAACTGATCACATCATACCAACATGAAATAATTACTAATATATTGCATCACAATATACTACTGCATCCATATAAAAAATCACCAATCAAATATAACCATACTTTCATATCATCATATCCATGTCACCATATAAAGTAGCATAGTCATCGAGCAGTCTAAACTATCCAATCAACCAATCCAACCAACAATAGTAACTATCAAAGTCTCAAAGTATCAAGTCCAACCAACAACATGAGGGGTATTACATAAACTACTAGGACATTTTTCTAATCATTTATAATGAATATAATGTCCATTCATCTACAATTTATTCAAATTTCAATGTTTAGACAATTTAACTCCACTTATCTTTAATTAAGTAATCATTTTCAACCTAAGTATAATCTTATTTACGTTATTAGTTATTTACATTGTGAAGACATAACTATATACATTCAAAATTATTAAACTCTTTCTAAAAATAGTTCTTTAAATTCTAAATACTATAAATAGATGATACTATTTATTTTTATTTTTTCTCACATATATAGTTACATATTTATTGTAATCATGAAACTACTTTCTACATAATAAATCAACCATATATGTCTTTCAAATTTGATTATTTAAAGAACACTATTCCACACAGTTCAACACCATATATATTAACAAGAACAATCAAATAAAAATTATATTTATAGATATAAATTAACGTTCCAAAACCCAATTGATAAATAAAACTATATATATACATAATTTTAATCAAATGCCATACACATAATTATGGCGAATCCATATAAGCCTAGGAATATAAAATTTAAAGAATAAGGAAGAGGGAGAAATAAGAGTCAGCTTTCCTACTCCAGTAACTACGAAAATAATATATCTGTACATGTTGCTAAACTATAGAGAGAATTGGAAAGACACAATAGCAAAGTCGTGCTCAAGCAGATTGATAAACAAAGCATCGACCCAAAGAGTAATTAGCAAAATTAGAATTTGTGAGAAGAGAATTGGCTTCAGATGGTGATGAGGTCCAATGCTTCACACATTGGTAACCCATATTGTGAATGAAAAAATCGACCTCAGTGATTATACACAAGTTTCATGAAGGGAATTCTATAAACAAGGTAATAACCTATAGCTAGCTTGGAAACATTGAAGGCTTAGCAAAAAGGATACCATAGCATAAAAGGCGAATCGACCATACTGGTGCATTTTCAATTGGAAAGAAGCTTGAGAACATCTAGAGGGATAAATCACAATTCCAGATCTTTAAAGGACTCGTTGAAGGTGTTTGCATAAATGTATAACACTTCATAAACCAGCCTATATAAATATATATATTATGTATATATTTTGAAATGCCCTACATATCCTTTATAAAGGCTGAATTCACACTAAACCAAAGTTCTCATGATACAAAATAATCATCAATAATATGTAAAGGGTCACTATACAAATTTATTAACCTATCTGAATGTCATTAGGCTGATTCTACTAAGTACTATAGATTAATGGAATAACAAGAATTGTGCATAATTGCCAACATAAAGTCTAAGCATTGACAAGCTAAATCTACTATTTATAGAAGTCAAATCAAGCAAAAACAACAAACTTATAGACCACATTAGGTGCCCAAAAACAATCTTTAAAACCTAGCTTTATTCCTCACAAAGGATTCACATCATTACACTTATAGGCAACCTAAAAAAAATAGGCATAAGAGAATCGACATCCTACAAACACCACAAGAAGGGATAGCAAGAATCACATAAAGAATAGAACCGAATTCAAGAAAAAAAGTGGATTACTATATACAATGTATATAATTTAGACAATGCAAGGGATGCCATAACATGGTTGATTCATCGGCAAGCTTAGGTTTCCATCGACTAGATCTACTACACACAAGTTGAATTCCCACTTTGACTACTAAAACAATAACAAACAGTGACCCACCAAATTCAATAATCGCATACTTCAGTAAATTTTCAAAAGATTAAGAAAGCAAGGCTCCAAAAAGAATTCAAATGGAGGAAACGGCCAACAGGTCTGTAAAAATGGAGACATAGACTTTAATCCAATTAGAAGATCTGATATGCTTTCTCAACGTACATCAATACACACGTATGAGAAAAAGGATGCCAAAAAAGGCTAAAACGAAAGGAGAGGATTAGTGGGCGCGCGGCTTGGAGAGAAGAGGGTTGTAATCAGCCAATTCTCAATGAAGAAAGAATAGATCGCTAATGTAATGATATAACCACAACAATCTAAGGTTCACTAAACATTGACAGAGAAAGGAAAACCAAGTTCATGAAAATGGAGGAAATTGATGAGCACCAAGGAGGAGCTAGACCACATTATTGTAGACCACAAACATAGAACAATAAATATAGCCAAACCACCAAGAGAAGAACCGACACTTAAAACAAGCATCGAAGCAAAAATGTGATGGTGAACTCACCTGGAGTCCAACACTCGATGAGGAACTAGACATGTTAAAGATCACCCGCTCACAACCATAGTATCCATCTCCAACAATTTGATCACCTATAGAAATTGACACATTCAAACACGATTTTCCCAAAAACCAACTGAATTTTTTTTTATAATTAATTTGTAGAGCTAAGTTTTCTTCTTCGAAAATGAGTATTCCCCCCTCTAAATCCAAAACTAGCACTATAAAATCTAAGAGATGAGTTTCGAAGACAAAATCAATAAAAATAACATGTTTCCCATTTCAATTCCAATTTTGAGCCATGCATGTGCACGCTTTTACTTTTTTTATCTTTTTCCAGCTTTTCACTTGTTTTTACAACCATTCAAAAACTTATGTGCCATGTTTAATTAAATCACATTATTCTCCATATTAAAATAATTATCTTTTCATAATAATATCTTATCCATTATTATTAACTTCAATTTAAAACAATATTTTTACAAAACAATTTTAATCAAATTATTTAATAATAACACAATTACTTTTAACGAAGCAATTTAACTTAATTGTTTATTACAAACCATATCGTTTATTCTTCATAAAATTAATTAATTTAGTTATTATTTTAATTTATGATTTTATTTAAACTGCCTTGCAACTCAATTTTAATTTAATTAATTGTTCAAATAAAGCTATTAACATATTATGTTTTCCACATAATCAAATTACACAATAAACCACGAAATCACGAATAAATACTTACACAAATTTCCAGAACTATCGATATGGAGGGGCACTACATAGTTGGTGCAGTATGTTGTGTACTCCTAAGGGGGAATGTGCAAAGAAGGTGTGAAGAAAATAGAGTGTAGTAAGAAGAAAAGGAAGTTGCAGTGCAAATACATGTGTGATTAATGTCAAAGGGGATGTTTCCCTTTTACATTGATGTCAAAGGGGGAGAGATTTAACTGAAAAAACTTATGAAGTAAGGGGGAGAAAGAGAAAGTGTTGGAAAGGATAGATGCTTGTGTAATGGGGAGAAGTGTGCACTGTTGTGTAGTATGTGTTGGTGATTAGACCTATTGCTTTTGTTGTTGGTGGTTTTTCATATCATGTGTTGCCATCAATGAAAAAGGGGGAGATTGTTGGAAGTTTGTGCAATTTGTGTTGTCATTGATGGCAATAGGTCTATGTTGTTGCATTGATTTCAACCTTTGAAATGCTTTGATTTGTTGCATTATATTGTCATTAGTAGTCTCACTAATGTAAACCTCTAGTTTTTTCTTGATAATCATGTGTGTGGTTGAATTTTTGTAGTGTATTTGGTTTGGTGGTGATGAAAAAGTGTTTCATATGATGAAATGGTCTTTGTGGTGCTTCGTTTCGAAGTAATTTTGCAAAAAATTGAATAGAAGAGAAAATAGTATGGTAAAGAGTGTTCAGTGTAGTAGAGTAGTGATCTGGTTTTTTCTCCACATTTCATCATGGTTGAAGATATTCTTATGTTATTCAGATATGTTGACTAGAGGTGTTCAGAGGTGTTATATCTAGAGTTTCTTGTCCTAGATCATTGTATAGAGAAAGTTGTGTTCACTAGTGTGTGAATTGTGAAAGTAGTGTTATCTTGGAGAAATTGTTCTTCTCCACATTTCGAGTTGTAGTGTGGTTTCTAGTCTTGCGTATTTGAGGGTTTGCTTACATTACTCATATATACCTTCAGTCTGAGTTGTTTGAAGTTTGGTGCTCTGCAAGGTTGGATTTATGTCTTACAATATGTGGAAAATTAACTAGGTGTACAAGATGAATGTATTCTTTAGGTGTATAATATTGTAAATGATTTGTTAAATTTTAGGGTGTTAATGGAATATTCTATATTATGTTTAAGTGTTGTGTTTGGTTTGCAAGTCATATTTGGATAAAAGGAAGAATCTACTTAAGTGTTTAATGGTGTTAACACAGGTTCAACCAACCTTGCGTTCTTACACTAATTGCCGAAATGCTTTGGTGGTAGTGGAAGCATGGGTTGGCATGTATGGATGGATTTAGGTCCAAATTAAGGTGTTATATGGTCCACTTTCATTCCTCTCCACCATGGGAATACTTAGTGTTGACCTAATTTGAATTTGCACAGTTGAGGTGTATAGCCGACCTTGTAAATTGTTTTCAAGGTTGTGATGGGTATATATGTAAGGAATCTAAGGTAGCGAAACAAATTCCTACACTAATCTTGAGAGGATAATAATGCAAAAATTTATAGATCTTTAACAATTATAGAAACTTAAATAGAATAAACATAAATATCATGCATACCATGACATAATGATTTATGTGGGGAAAACCATTTTGAAAGAAAAACCCTGTACTCCAAAAGCCACCCAATATATTATTCAACAATCACAAAGATTACAATATACTTGTAGAGAAATCTTCTCACAAGAGTATCACCACTCAAAGATCAAGATACAACACAACTGCTATCAAACTATCAGAATACATCACTCTACTGCAATTGTAATACAACACCCTCATAAAATAGGGTTACATTCTAGGGCAAGAAAAACCAAAAAAATATCCACCATTAGATATAAAACCTAATAATTAATGGTCCAAATTTATAATATATCATTATTTAATGTATGTTGGCCATTTTAGGAGTTTCCTGAAAAAGTTAGCACACTCACATTTTTCTCTTTGCTACCATTGTATACACCTATCAATATAACTAGGAAGTATATATATAAATATATACATCCTAACAACAATAAACCGTATATAATTGCAAGGTTAAGACACATTTTCCCAAAAAATCTCCCACTAGTCGAACACCTTGAAAGAGTAATGTGGGGGTGTAAACTTCGTCTCTTTAATTGTTAGGGGCAGAAAAGAAAATAGTCTTTGAACACCATCTGAACTTCTCTGTGCTCACGAGATTAGTTAAAGAATCAACAACATTAATCAAAGTCTCTACCTTAACCAAATTCACATTTCCATCGTTGACCATATCTCTACCAATATGATACTGTATAGATCAATATGCTTGGTCTCGGCATGAAATGTTGAGTTCTCGGATAGACATATCGCACTCTAACTATCACAATAAATTGTCACTGCACCTTGTTTTATTCCAATATCTAAAAACAATCTCTTAAGCCAAATGGATTATTTACAAGCATGAGTAGCTATCATATACTCTACTTCAGTAGTCAACAAAGTAACCCTGTAGCCTATCACTTACTCATCCAACTAATTTCACCACCAAATAAAGTAAACACATAAGCACTGGTGAATTTTTTGCTATCAACATCATCTGCCCAATCTGAATCCACATAACCATGAATATCAAGGGAAATTTCATCTTCAATCATATTACTATAATAACATAAGGAATAATCTAAGGCACCCTGAAAATATCTAAAGACTCTTTTAACTACATCCAAATGAACTCTACCAAGATTAGACATATATCTAGAAATAACTCCCATTTCTTGGGAAATGTCTAGTCTAGTACAAACCATAGCATACATCAAACTTCCAACTGCACTCTAGTAAGGCACTTTTCTCATGTCTTCCATCTCTGATGGAGATGTTGGACAATCTAACATAGTAACTTTGTTCCAACTAAAACAAGAACACACAATGGTCTACAATCCTACATATCAAACCTCTATAAAATTGAGTTGATATACTTACTTTGTCCAATCCATAGCTTTTTGTTCACTCCATCTCTTTTAATTTCCATCCCAAGAATGTTTTTAACTATACCAAGATCTTTCATTTCAAATTTAACAAGAAGTTGAGATTTTAGTTTTGAAAGCATACATTTCCCTCTACCAATAAATAACATATCATCAACATATAATGTAATAAACAAGAAATGATCACCATAAATTTAATAATAAACACAATGATATGATTTAGAACACTCAAATCCCACACTCAACACATATGTATCAAATTTATGGTACCACATCCTAGGACTCTCTTTTAAGCCATACAAATATTTCTTCAATTTTCAAACCAACTTACTTTTACCTTTCACCACGCAGTGCTTTGGTTTTGTCATATAAATATCCTCCTCCAAATCACCATGAAGGAAAGCAGTTTTCACATCCATTTTCTCAACCTCTAAATCATAAGCAGCAGAAATAGAAATGAAAAATCTAATGGATTCCATTTTTGCAATAGAAGAAAATATCTCACCATAATCAACACCCCCAACTTGAGAGTAACCTTTTGCAACCAACCTTGCTTTGTACTTTTCAATATCTCCATCCAAACTAATATTTTTCTTGAACACCCATTTACAATTAACAATTTTTCATCCTTTAGGCAATGGTACAAGATCCTGGATGTATCATTCCTTTTCAAATATTTCATTTCTTCATCCATATCAATCTTCTAGGATTATGCATCATTCATACTTGGTTCCTCTTCTACAAATTTGGGTTCATCCATGTTAGTATTCAAAGAAAAAATACATCCCCAATCATTAGGTGAATGCCTTTTAGGTGGTTTTCTATGTCTTGTGGACCTAAGAACAAGTTTAGTTGGATTTTCTTCCTCCTCTTCTTAAGATCTAGACCTAGATGAGCTCTCCTCGACTTCTTGTCTATCCTTGGGCCTTGATTCAACTTTCTTAGGTGTAGAAGGAAATTGAATCACATCTTTTTGTTTGCTTTGTTCTATCTATAATGTAATAGAAGAAGGCTTAGTTTCTATAAAAATAACACTTCTACAATGTATTACCTTTTGTACAACAGGATCCCAAATCTTGTATCATTTCACACCATAACTATATCTGATGAAGATACATTTCACAGCCTTGTTCTCCACCTTTTTTCGCTTCTCCTTTGGAACATGTGCATATTCCTCACAACCAAAAACTCTAAGATTTCTTAATGAAGGCTTGCAACCCGACCATGCCTCTATAGGAATCTTATCAACAAGAGCCGATGTAGGAGACCTGTTAATCAAGTAATAGGTAGTGGCAATAGCTTCAACCCAAAACCTTTGTTCTAGGTCAACACCACTCAACATACTCCTAGCCTTCTCTATTAGTGTACTATTCATTCTTTCTGCAACTCCATTCTATTGTGGAGAATACAGAGTTGTCTTCTATCTATGAATACCACAATCTTTACATAATATATTAAAATCATTAGATAAAAATTCACTACCATGATCAGTCCTTAAACATTTTATTTTCTTTCTAGTCTACAACTCAACCATTACTTTAAATTCTTTAAATCAATTGAAAACTTCAAATTTACTCTTTAGAAAATATAGCCATGTCCTTCTACTATAATCATCAATAAATGAAACATAATATGTGAATTTACCAATTGAAGAAACATCTATAGGACCAAACACATTAGAATGAATAAGATCCAATACACCACGAGATTTATGAGAACTCTGAGTAAAACTATGTTGGATGTTGTGGTTGTTTTGCTGATATGTGGTTTTCATTGATGTCAACACTATTAGCATTAATGTATTTGAAGCTGTATATGACGAGGATATTGAGAAAATTGTAAATAAATGAGTTGCAGTGTAGCCAACATACTAGTGGTTATTTTTGTACATTGATGATCAGAGGTTGTGGACTAAATGGTTTGTTGTTGAGTGTATCTAGTTTATTCATGTCGAGTTTTAGAGATCCACGTGAAGATTTGATCGAGTTATGAAGATTTTTATTTTGATAGCTTTTCTATTTCCTCAGTTAGTGTTCCTGATTGAAGATGAGGCTATTTCAATTAGTTCAGTTGCTTCAAATGATTCTCTTGTGATTCATGATGCTTTTGGATGTTTCTAGATCATTCTCTATCTTTTTTGCACATCCACATTGATCGTTGTGCTCGTGGTTGGCGATTTTCTCTTGCATGTTCATGTTTTTCTTGTTCTTGGCCGACATAGTGTTTGTAGCATGTTGTGGATCTTCGAGGATAAATTAATTAAAGTTTCTTCATGTTGGAGATGTTTTTTTGGGTCCTCACTAAGTTGTGGCTAACCTTGGTTGATTCGCATTGTTAATCTTTAATGTTTTGGGCCGACAATTATATTCATTTTATTATTTCTTTATGGCCGACTTTTAGCGATGAAATTTCTTGTTGCGGAATATAAGAGTGATTTTTTATTCAAATTGAAGTGTGTGTGCATTCAAGGGTGTGCTTGTGTGTGTGTGTGTGAATAGTAATCAGGCATTAGCAGATGATATTTTCTCAGTTCAAAATCCAGATGGTTGTAATCCAAATCTCTTTGTAAGATGGCATGTCTTCCTTTTTAATTGAGTGGTGAGCTCTAGGTAGTGTATCTAAATGCATGTGCATTCCCCATATTTCATTTTCATTATAATTTTAATAGGGTATAATCTTGTGGAATGACCTCCACCAGGGTTTTTCCCCTAACAGGGTTTCCACGTAAAAATATTGGTGTTATGTGTGTTTCTAATGTGTTGTTGATTCATGCTTTCATTGATATTAATCAGATATGAGAATAAGGTTAATAAGTGGAATAAGTTTTTTAATTTATGTGACAACTGATTCACCCCCCCTCTCAGTTGTATGCCCTTGTATTGCCAACAATTAGTATTAGAGCAGGTTCCTTGGAAGAATTTTAACAACTTAAGGTGATCTAGGATGGCAAGTTACAAGAAGGATAGTCTGAGATTTGATGGAACAAATTATTCTTTGTGGAAGACTTGAATGGAGTTCCATATGAGATGCATTGGTGAACCCTACTAGAGCATTAAAAGTAATAGGTAGGTTATTCCACTGAATAGTACATATGTTGAGTATAATATCCGAGCTAAGGAAGCTTTGTTGAGTGCTCTGACTGATTCTAAGATGACAAATGTTATGGATCTGAAGACTACTTATGAGATCTAGAAAAAGTTGGAAACCTTGTATGAAGGTGATGCTAATGTGAAGATTGCTAAGTTGCAGAGTTTGAAAGGGAAATATGAAAGGTTGAGAATGGGTGATGATGAGAACATTAATACTTTTATGCAAAGAGTGAATGAACTTGTGTGTGGTATTATATGTGCTGGTGGAAAGATAGATGAATATGAGATTGTTGCTAAAGTGCTTAGATCCATACACGATTCTTACAAAATCAAAGCTAGTGCTATTGAAGAGCTTCAGACTATAACAACCATAACCAGAGATACGTTGGCTGGTAAGCTGACTGCTTTTGAGTTGAGTGAATTTGGTGATTCCCTTCCTAAGGTTGAATCTGCATTTAAGGCTACTACTTCCAGAAGGGATGGATAGAGATATGATCTAGGTGAAATTTCATCTAAAAAGACATTCAAATATGAGGATGAAATCAGATAGATTGAAGAAGAAGAAAGAGAGCTAGAAGAGCTGGAAGCACTTATTGTCAAAAGAGTACCGAGAGGAAAAGGTCATTATGAAGGAAAATTTCCTCTTAAATGTTATTCTTGCAATAAGATAGGTTATTTTGCATCAAGGTGTCCAAAAAGAGTTGCTAAACCAAGAAATAACAAGCCTAGATTTCAGAAGAAGTGTTACTATGTTGCTAATGAAGGTGTGACAAATGATGAATCTGACAAAGGAAATAAAAGTGATGATGAATGGGTATTTATTGCTATCAGGGAAAATAATCCTATACCTACTGAATTTGTTGGTTGTACAAATGTGGAGAAAACCCTAGTTGCTCAAGTTGAAGAAAAATATGAATGGGTAGTTGGCAGTGGATGTTCACATCATATGACATGAGACAAAAGTAAGTTTGTAAGCTTGGAAAAGTATCATGGTGGTGTTGTGATATTTGGTGATAATATAGCTAGTGTGATATGTGGAAGAGGTTGCATTTCTCTTGATTGTAAGCATAATACTTATGATGTTCTGTATGTGGAAGGTTTGAAGGATAATCTTTTGAGTTTTGGTCAAATGGTTGATAAGGGATACAATCTTCAGTTCAAGGATGGAAAGTGAAGAATATTTAGTTCCATAAATGAAATTGCATTAGGTACAAAAACAAAAGGTAATATCTTTCACTTGAGTGATACTAGTAAAAGTTGTTTGATTTCTCGAGTTGATGAAATTTGGTTATGGAATAGGAGGTTGTGTCATGTTAACTTTGATAATATTGTCAAAATAAGTTCCACTAAGGCTGTGAGAGATCTACCTAAGTTGGTGAAACCTACTAATGTAATATGCAAGGAATATCAATTGGGAAAGCAAACCAGGATTTCATTTTGGAGTAAAAAACATTATTCAAATGAATTGTTAGAGCTTGTGCATACTAATATGTGTGGTCCCTCTAAGGTTAGAAGTTTACAAGGTTATAAGTATTTCATGTTACTCATTGATGATTATTCTAGAATGTTATGGGTTACTTTCTTAAGGGAGAAATCTGAAGCACTAGAAAAGTTCAAGATCTTTAAAGCTATGGTTGAGATAGATACAAGTTTGAAGATTAAATGTTTGAGATTAGATAGAGGTGGTGAATTCACTTCCTGTAAATTTAATTCTTTTTGTGAAGAACATGGAATAAAGAGACAATTATCTGCACTGTGGACCCCTCAGCATAATGGAGTTGTGGAAAGGAAGAACAAAACAATTGAAGATGTTGCTAGAACTATGATGTTGGAAGGAAATGTTCTGCATATCTATTGGAGAGAAGTTGTGAGTACTGTTGTGTACACACTCAACCGGGTACAAATCAAAGGTGATACTGGTAAGATCCCTTTTGAGCTATGGACTGGTCAAAATCCTACTACTAAATACTTCAAGATATTTGGAAGAAAAATTTATATTAAGAGAGATGAAGACATAGGAAAGTTTGATGCTAGGAGTGATGAAGGTATCTTTATGGGTTATTCTACTAAAAGCAAGGCCTACCGGTGTTACACTAAAATATTGAAGAAAATGGTTGAAAGTACAAATGTTAAGGTTGATGAAGACCTAGGTACACTATCTAGAACCTATGGATATGACTTTGATGAGCTGGATGACAATACAATCCAAGGAAAGAAAGTTTAGACTACAAATCAAGTGCAAATCAATTTGGTAAATCAAGAAAATGAAGAAGGAGAAACCAGTGAAGTTGCAGAAGAGAGACCAGAAGAGCCTAAAGTTGAAGAACATTCTAAGAAGAATCTGAGGTATATAAGAATGAATCATTTAGAAGATCAGATTATAGGTGATAAGAACAAAGGTGTCCAAACCAGGAGAAAAATTACAGAAGAGTATTGCTTGATTTCAAATATTGAGCCTACTAGTGTCAATGAAGCATGTAAAGATGAGCATTGGGTTGAAGCAATGAGAGAAGAGTTAAAATAGATTGAAAAGAATGATACACGGATTCTTGTTCCCATACCTAAGGACAAGAATGTAATTGGAACCAAATGGGTCTTTAGAAACAAATTAAATGAGCAAGGTGAAGTGGTTAGAAACAAAGCAATACTGGTATGTAAAGGATATTCACAGATGGAAGGAATTGATTTTGAAGAGACATTTTCCCCTATTGCTAGAATTGAAGCTGTAAGATTATTTCTTGCCTATGTTGCTCACAAGAACTACAAAGTTTATTAGATGGATGTCAAATAAAATTTTCTAAATGGTGAATTGGAAGAAGAAGTGTATGTTGAGCAACTTGATGGATTCCAATTGACTAATAAGGAAGATATGGTGTGTTAGTTGAAGAAACCATTGTATGGACTCAACCAAGCCCCTAGAGCATGGTATGAAAGATTGGATAAGTATTGGTTGAAGCTTGGATTTAACAAAGGTACTACTAATAGTAATCTGTATTTCAAGATTGATTATGATAAAGATTTTATTGTGGAAGTCTTTGTAGATGATATCAATTTTGAAGGAGATGATGGTTTGTGCATGAAGTTTGCTAATGAGATGCAAAATGAATTTGAGATGTCTATGATTGGTGAGATGAAATTATTTTTGGGATTGCAAATTACTCAGTTAGATAAAGGGATTTTTAAATCTCAGTCCAAGTATGTGAAGGAATTGCTGAAGAAGTTTGGTATGGAAGATTCAAAGCCAGTTGGTACACCCATGGTGACCGGATGCAAGTTGATAACAAAAGATGATTCTTCAAAATAAAAGTAGACAAGATACAGATAAATGAATGCTGGATTGATGTATTTAACTCAAACTAGGCCTGATATCATGAATGATGTATGTATTGTTGCAATATTTCAAGCTAATCCGAAGGAATCTCATGTGACTGCTATGAAGAGAATTTTTAGATACTTGAAGGGAACTGTTGATCTTGGCCTATGGTATCCTAAAGATGATGATCTTAGCTTGAGTTCCTTTATTGATGCTAATTGGGCAGGAGATGTGAATGACAGAAAAAGTACTAGAGATGGAGCATTTTTCTTGGGGAAGAAGATAATTTCATGGTTAAGCAAGAAGCAGAATGCCATTTCTTTGTCTACTATAGAGGCTAAATACATTGTTGTTGCTAACAATTGTACTCAAGTCCTGTGGATGAAGTATATGCTAAAGGATATCAGACTTTTATATGATGAGCCTATTTCTATTTTCTTTGATAACTCAAGTGCTATTAAAATTTCCAAGAATTTGGTGCTGCATTAAAAAACATAGCAAATATCTATCTAAAAGTTTCACTTTTTGAGGGAGAAGGTAAGTGAAAAGGAAGTCAAAATAGAGTATGTGCCTACTAAGGAGCAGATTGTAGATATTTTTACCAAGCCATTGCCTAAGGATACTTTTGAGTATCTTAGAGGGAAGTTAGGGGTGATTACCCCTCCTAATCAGAACTAAGGATGCATTGCATTGCATCAATATGTGCATTTCATAATCATATCTTGCTTCAAATTGATATTGTGGTGGTTGCTACTTAGGGGGAGTAGTCAGATGTTTAGATGTTTAGATATGTAGTTTAGAGCTTAGATATCTTTTTCATTGATGTCAAAGAGGGAGAAGAGTCACATGAAAAATTGGTGATTATTTGGGGAGAAGAGCCTTGTGGGGAGAAAGATTATGTGAAAGTGTTGAGGAGAAGATGAGTCAGAATCTAAGCAAGAGTTAGTTGCGTTGATGGTGTTTTTCACATAATGTGTTTCCATCAATGCCAAATGGGGAGATTGTTGGATGTTGTGGTTGTGTTGCTAATATTTGGTTTTCATTGATGTCAACACTATTAGCATTAATGTGTTTGAAGTTGTATATGTCTAGGATATTGAGAAAATTCATGAGTTGCAGTGTAGATGGCATACTGGTGGTTATTTCTTGACATTGATGATCAGAGGTTGTGGAATAAAGGGTTTGTTGCTGAGTGTATCTAGTTTATCCGCATCGAGTTTCAGAGATCCACATGAAGATTTGATCGAGTTATGAAGATTTTCATTTTGATAGTTTTTTTGTTTCTTCAGTTAGTGTTCCTGATTGAAGATGAGGCTATTTCAGTTAGTTCAATTTTTTTGGATGCTTCTCTTGTGATTCGTGATGCTTGTGGATGTTTCAAGATCATGCTCTATCTTTGTTGCACATATGAATTGATCTTTGTGCTCATGGTTGGTTATTTTCTCTTGCGTGTTCATGTTTTTCTTGTTCTTGGCCGACATAGTGTTTCTAGCGTGTTATGGATCTTTGAGGAGAAATTAATTGAAGTGTCTTCATGCTAGAGATGTTTTTTTGGGTCCTCACTAAGTTGTGGCCGACCTTGGTTGATTCACATTGTTAATCTTTAATATTTTGGGCTGACAATTATATTAATTTTATTATTTCTTTGTGGGCGACTTGTAGCGATGAAATTTCTTGTTGTGGATATATAAGAGTGATTGTTTATTTGAATTGAAGTGTGTGTGTGCAAGGGTGTGCTTATGTGTGTGTGTGAAAATATTGTTCATATCATTCGAAGGTAGAGTAGAGTGTGAAGAAGAGTGAAGAAGATTGAAGAAGTGTTCATGTACTTAACCAAAAATGTAATCAAACATTAGCAGATGTTATTTTCTCACTTCAAAATTGAGATGGTTGTAATCTGAATCTCTTTGTAAGATGGTGTGTCTTCCTTTGTAATTGAGCAGTGAGCTCTAGAAATTGTGCCTAAATGAATGTGCATTCCCCATATTTCATTTTCATTATAATTTTAACAGGGTATAATCTTGTGGACTAACCTCCACCGTGGTTTTTCCCCTAATAGGTTTTCCACATAAAAAACTTGGTGTTATGTGTCTCTGATGTGTTGTTGATTCATGCTTTCATTGATATTAATTAGATATAATAATAAGGTTAATAAGTGGAATAAGTTTTTGAATTTCTGTGACAATTGATTCAGCCCCCCCTCTCAGTTGTCCACCCTTGTATTGCCAACAAACTGAATGTGGTTTTGTTTTCCATAAATGCAATTCTCACATAAATCAAATTCAAGATTACAATCAGACAAACCTTTAATGTAAGGGTTTTATTTTTCAAGGCCCTTAGACCCTTTTCTCCAATGTGGCCAATTCTCTGGTGCCATAACATAGTTTTCTCTATAGGTAACTTTGACTCAAAGGAAAGAGGACCCTTGGGTTCCCAAAATCCATGATCATCTACTAAAGGTGAAATGCTCACTTCTTCCACAATCATTATTTTCACAGAAGTACTATTACACTCAATAGTGCATGCATCCAGCTTATTGAATGTGTCATACGTGAAACCTCTAGCAATCACCATACCACCTCTAACCATCTTGCATCCTACATTATAAAATACTACCTGCACACCCACATCTATTAGTTTTCTCATAGATAACAAATTTCGTACTAATCTAGGAATATGCAACACACCATTAATTATTTTTATTGTACCATCAGGAAACCTGATTTTAACTTTACCATGACCAAAAATGTCTAAATGAGAATCATCGACCAAGTACATCTTACCTCCAAAAAATTCTTCATATTCACAAAACCAATTTCTATTAAATTTCATATGAAAAGATGCACCTAAGTTAATTAACCATGCATCATTACCTACACGAGTTGCCAAAGCTGAAATGAATGTGTCACCATCTTCCTTCTTGGACTTAGTATCATAATCAAATTTCTTTTTTTCCTTCTTTTCTTTTTTGCATTCCTTAAGAACATGTCTAGGCTTACTACAGTTCCAACAAATAACTTTGGACTTTCCAAGAGATTTAGATCTCCCCTTGGATTTGGATTTGTCATGCTTCTCATTCTTCTTTCATTTTTCCTTAGGTCTTCCATAAACATTTAGGGCCTCCTTGGAAGTGATGGATACCTTCCTCCTCATATCTTCAGAAAGAAAGTAACCCACCACATCTTTAGTCTTCAATATAATAGAAGTACTCCCAATAGCCATAACAAGAGAATTCCATGAATCGGGCAAAGAACAAAGCAAGATCTAACATTTATCCTCCTCATCCATTTTGACACCAACTAATGCCAATTGAGCCACCAACACATTGAATGCTTCTAGGTGGACATATTGAATGCTTCCAGATTGTATGTGATTCATCCACCCTCTTCAATTCTCAAGTTATACAATTTCTTCCTCAAGAAAAGCTTGTTCACTAAAGAATTGTCCTGGTACATCTCACCAAGCTTCTTCCATAGTTTCTATGCAGAGGTCTCTTTATGGAAATTGATTAAAATAGAGTCTACCAAGCACAATCTAATTAGACCCTTGGCTTTATGGTCCATAACATCATATTGAGCAGCTTGAGTAGGATCTGTAGGCCTTGAAACATTCTCATCAATAACATCCCACATATCTTGATCTATCAACAGATCCTCCATCTTTAGCTTCCACATCTCAAAATTATTTCAAAAAAAATTCTCCACCTGTATTCTCCTTGATGAAATTTCCATATAAAAATTTGTGCAATAAGATCACAAAGTGTCTTCTGCACAAGCCCCCACTCAAATTTGGATTAGTTCAAAAAATCCAACAACCCACAACTAAAACCAAAGGTGATCAAGCTCTAATACCACTTGTAAGGAAGCTAAGGTAGCAAAACAACTTCATACACTAATCTTGAGAGGAGAATAATGCAAAATTATATAGATCTTTAACAATTACAAAAACTTAAATAGAATAAACATAAATATCATGCATACCATGACACAATGATTTACATGAGGAAAACGCTTTTAGGAGAAAAACCCCACACTCCCACCATATATTATTTAGTAATAAAAAAGATTACAATATACTTGTAGAGCAAGCTTCTCACAGGAGTATCACCACTCAAAGATCGAGATACAACACAACCACTATCAAACTCTCAGAATACATCACTCTCTACCATAACCGTAATACAATGCCTTCATAAAATAGGGTTACATTCTAGGGCAAGATAGGCCAACAAAATATCCACCATTACATCTAAAACCTAATAATGAACAGTCTAGATTTACAATATATCATTATTTAATGTATGCCAACCATTTTAAGAGTTTCTTGAAAAAGTTAACACACACACATTTTTCTCTTTTCTACCATTATATACACCTATCGGTGTAACTAGATAATATTGTGTCATAGAAAAAAGGACCCTTTGCTTGACATGAGATTAATTAGACTGAATAAGGCCTTAATCTAGTGTTGTGAGGCATTTTAAGGTTCCACAATAGGTCTTGGACCCTTGCAAATAAAATAACATATTTTTAACATCTTGTAAAGGTGTTCTAAAGTGTTGTAAGATGCTTTCATGCTTTTCTAGACTTAATGAACCCATTTCTTCCTAATTCAACATTATAAAACATATTTAATTACATTATTACATCAATCTAGAAGGTTCTTAATGTAAACTTAATATTAAAATTGTGTTGTAACATGTCTTGCAAATTCACATTGGTTTTTGTGCCCTTCTAGGCTATGTGGAGCTATTTTTAGTGTGGTAAAGTGTATTTAATCACACTTTCACATTGATTTATGTGTTGCAAGCCCTATTTAACATTTTCATCATTGCTAATAGGTCCCTAATGACCCATATTATGCATCTTGAGGCTTTAATTGATCAAATAACCAACAAGATGGCATTTAAGACCTTATTTCCTAATTCCTTGGCATTCGAGTTGTCAAATTGGCCCCTATGGGACCCATTCACCATACATGGAAAATTAGTCCCATCCAGGTGGGACCCATTCACCATTTGTGGCAAATGAGTCGAATTTGACCCCATTTTGACCTTTGAGTAGGAAATAAAGTGAAATTTGAGTTAATTCTGCTTCATGTCGGCCTGTGATGAGGTATAATCAGGATACTAAGGAATAATTATCTATAAATAAGTGTTTTTACCCTCATTCTTACATCTCTCATCATTAATTCATGATTTATCTTCTCATCCAAGTCAAGCAAGCTAGAGTTTCTTCATTAGAAGTCATCAAGTTAGCCTTCTAAAGAATTAAAGGGTTGAATCTTCATGTATTGTTGTAGAATTTCAAGATAAATCATCATGGAAAGGTAAACATCTCCATTGTTCCATGTTTCATTACTTTATTTCATCATTTTGGTTTAATTACCTAAAAGGTGTTTGACCAAGGCAAACCCCCATGCCTTAACATTCAACATATCTCTCTTTTGTCTTCTTCGTTTGTAGATTTAGGACTCTTGGAAGCTTAGAAATCATTGGATATCAAGTTGTAGAGTCATTCAATTCTTCTCTTCATCATTCAAGCCAAAGAATCAACAAAAAGTTATTTTCAGACCTGAATCCAACAGTTTTCGAAGCGGACACCTGTAGGTTACAGAAGTGCAAATCTAGATCTATAGAATCAAGTCTTGTATTTGAAAATTCCTATAGGAGGATTGATTCACCATGCATGGTGAATTAGTCCCACCTATAGGCCTAAAAATTTATTTACTCATAATTCAACTCTCAACATTCAGATACCTATTTCTGGAGGTTTTCACCAAAAGCAAGACTAATTTTCCATTTGTGGCGAATTAGTCCCAACCATCAACAGTGTTTTCTGAGACATTCCAAAACCTACCAGTAACATCAATCTACCTCTAGGTACACTTTGTTCAGTCTCATCAATTTTTGTTATCATTCACTTAAGTTTCTAGTTTATTCTTGCATAACATATTATGCTTTCAAACAAGTCATATTTCTTAGGTCTTGCATGTTTAATCAATCAATTAGTTCATATAGCTACATTCAAATCATCTCATTTAGCTCATACAACATCACACACATCCTAATTTGAATGAATCATAAGCATTTTTGGCCCTATCTCTCTCCTTTTAGGTGAAAACCCATAAGAGTGCAAGAGAAGTCCACAGGGTCCCAAAAATCTATGTTTCATTTTGGTGAAACTTCCTTTCAAACACTTTCTTATCTGATTTTGGATTCTTTCATCATAGATCTACCTTGCATTAGGGTTTGTGTGATTCATTTGCATGCTAGGTGTTAAATTTTTCTTCAAAAAAAGTGCATAATAGTTTGCATTGTTGCATCTTTAATCATTGCAAAGTTCTAAAATTTTGCATCCTTAACTTAGGTTTGCATATTAGCATTCTGAAAACATTAAAATTAGACAAAAAAAATTGAAAATTTTGAAAAAAAAGTCCATACTGGGACTCATTTGCCACCTTGGGAAAATCATTCCCTTTTGACCCCTGAAACAGTATTTTACAGAATTCAAAACATTGTTTTTGGGCTTCTATTTAGTGCCATTTCATACCTATATCAATTAGTTGCATTTTTTAGCATACATTTCACTAGATTTCACCTAAATTATCTCATTTCATGCATTTTTCATTTCACTTTTGCATTCACAACATTTCATTTTCAGATTGTTGCATTGTGTAAATAGAAAATTAGCTTACTTCAAAACTAAAAATTGCATTTCCTTTTAAGTTATTGCATTGTACTTCCTTTCCTTTTCATCATAGCATGTTTTCCTTCAAAATATGTGGCTTTGATTTTTTTAATAGTTGATTGTATAAGTACAACATTCCCTCTTATAAGTTCAATTTTGATTACCACAATGAGGACTTTAAGAAACATGATCAAACCATTGGTGCAATCCTTAATTTGACATTGCCCATTGGTGAGAATGGTAGTGTAGAAAATCATAACACACATACTTGTTCTTCTCCCAATACCTCTCCTATTAGTGACGAAGGTATCCTGGTGAAAGAAGTTACAATTCTTGAGGGTCTTGATTGTCCCTTTCCTTATTCCCCTTTGGATGATGTTAGCAAACAAGAACATAAAAGCATAGACACCCTTGATCCTCCCTTCCCTAATGCTCCTCCCATTTGGGAAGATCTATTTGAAACTCATAATGGTCCTTCTCTTGATGCATCCCCTACTTGTGATGAAGCTACTTTACAAATTTCAACCTTAGATGAAAATATTACAAGCTCTCCTAGTATGGTAAACAATATGAAATGAGAGAATGATATTTTAGAAAAAACAAACAATCCAATAGAATCTTCCCCTAATCCCCTCACTATCAATTATCAAACAAATTCAACCATTAATAAACCCCTTAGTGGTGATGAATTTATTTTGGATGAACCAAACCTTAATTGTCATGAACATGTGGTTTGTTATTCTCCTACGAACTCTCCTTCTAGGGAGGATATTGTGACCCAAGATAATATTCTCTTCAAAGACAATGAAAAATTTCACTTGTTATGGGATGTCAACAATATTCAACCTCACCAAACCCTTTACCTACCTTGGCATCTACTTTATCCTTCCAAAAAACCTAAACTCATCCTTTACCCACCATCCCATCCCCTTCATCCCTCTAATTGACCCCGACACACCCTCTATCCCCTAATGCTAATGTATCACAACAATCTAGTAATGATATTGTTGCTCATACATATAACACTCAAAATAATTCACAACCACCACAACCAACCCCACCGTCTTTACCTTTACCCAATCCACATAGTGCTCCTTGTTACCTCCCACACACAAAGGAGTATGACCTTATTGAACAATTAAACAATACTCCTACCAAAATTTCCCTTTGCGATTTACTTCAGACCTCACCAACTTATCACAATATTCTTCAATCTGCCTTAAACCAAATCACAATCCCTTCTGGTACAAATCTAAATGATGTAGCAGCTCTCATCCATAAAAATAATCTTGACATTACCTTCCATCAAAATGATCTCCCTCCTTTGGAGTTGTGTAAACAACATGATTCCTTTATGATAATTGCTCAATTCCATCACACAAGTATCAAACAAACTCTCATAGATAATGTTTTTTCCCTTAATGTGTGTAGTGTGAGTCTCCTTGATTGATTACAAGTTGATAGGTCACAAATAATACCTGATTTTGTCTCTATTTGAGGATTTGATAATACAACAAAGAAACCGCTCGATATAATCACTTTACCTATTACGGTTGGGGTGGTTACTTTGCAAACTCCTATTCATGTCATGCATTATGATCTTTCTTATAATCTTCTTTTAGGTAGACCATGGATTCATGAGATGAATGCAGTGCCTTCAACCCTTCATCGTATAATGAAATATGTCTATAATAATAACATTTATCAAATTGAAGCAGATCACGAGCCTGAAAGTTCTTGCACCTTGAAAAAGGAACTACAAGTCCTTTGAAAACATTAATTCCAACATCAAACATAGAAATTGAATGCAACAATGAGGAATTTCCATCTAAATTATTTGGTGACAATTGGGGATCCTTAGAATTCACACCTTCATTTATGGGTGATTACATATTCACACAAAATAAATATGAGACACAAGGACAACCAACCATCATTTCAACACAAAATTCGGACAACCTTTTGAAAGCATCCACGTCGACCACTTTAGACAAGGCCACAAACTCCACAATACCCCTTGATGAACACAAACATGAACAACCACCTGATTCCAAAGAAATGAAGAAGCTTTATGGAAAAGGTTATGAACTCACTAAACAACAAGGATATAGTGGAAAAGGATGTGGTGCTCGAGAACAAGGTATCCACAACCCTATAGAGCTTAGCACACAACAAACGACTCATGGTCTTGGCTATTGTCGTATGGTCGAGATTGCTAGGCCCTCACTCAACATCCACAACCCCATACAACACAAACCTACAACTATACCTTTGTTTAATGTCAATTTCATCTCACAAAATGATCATGATCTGAATTCACTAGATTTTATACCTTCTTATATAATGGGAAGCATAAAATATCACAATCTAGAGACAATTGTGAAAGTATGGTATATACTACTAAGCAAGATGTATCCTTGAAACACACCACAAAACCACCTTCTCCTATTGATCAAGAGGGTATCTTGTTGAAACTCCTCCAAGATCACTTGATATCTCTCCCTCCCAGAACTCAAAATAAATGTTATTCTAAGAATTCATTTTGCGCCTATCATAGAGTTCATGGTCACTCCACTAATGAATGTAATGCCTTGAGTCGTAAAATACAATATTTTTAGGAGTTTGGTATGCCTCCCTATGTGGGGGCATCTAATTCCTCTAATTGCTATTGATTTTCACTCTAGTATACATTTCATCAATCATTTTGGCTCACCTTTGTCCTGGACTAAGTGGGGGAAAGGGGTTCGATAGCCTTGTCCCTATGTGTCATTTTTTGTTGCCTCCTTTGGCTAGTCATTAACTTTTCATGGATACATAAGAACAAGCTTGGGATATGGATGACATGCTTTCAGTTGGCTCGCATATGGCATACTTCCCCCTTTTCATGGTGTAGCTTATCATAAACATGTGATTTGGCATAGGGATTTCCAAGTAAGCTCTCATTTCTTCCTCTTTCTCTTCTACTTTAAATAAATTTCTCACAATATGGGTGCTTGGAACCGCTTTAAAGTGGGGGCATACATCACCACTGATCTTTCACTGTGTGATTTCTTTCTTCTTGCAATTCATCCTTTTCTTGGTGGAGTCATTGGGCTTGATTCCCTCCAAGAGCATGATACTTCTTTTGCACTTATCCTCTCTTGGAGATGTTAAGCATGATGTTCCCTAAGATGAGACCTTGCACAAAAAAAGAAAAATCCCTTTGAACAATCCTTACACTATCTTGTATTAACAATTTCTATGAGTTTCTTGCATACAAATTTTTTCTTACCTCATGGAGCTCAAAAATCATTTTTTCTTTGTGGCACCTTGTTAAAGTTATCAGACAGGTATAATTTTAACATGGTTGAGTGAGAAGCCCACCTAGCAGCATGACTTTTCCCCATATCCACCTTTGTGTTTGTGAGTGCATACCAACTAGCATATGTATCTTACCTTCTTGGGATTTCTCACCCCATGGACAACTAGTTATGTGGACCCAAAGTGAGTATACATTTGGCCTTTCTCACCCGGTGGACAACCAAGAAGTTTTGTCGGCCCAGAGTGAGATCATATTTTCCACCTTGTCTTTCTTTTTATCTTTCCATTGCATGATTTTGTACCTTGGGGGCTTGACGTACATGTGGATCTCTCTTGAATGGCTACTTTAGTGTGAGTTTGAATCAGGTTCATCCTCTCACTAAAGTGGGGGCTAAATGTGTCATATAAAAAAGGACCCTTTGCTTGACATGAGATTAATTGGACTGAATAAGGCCTTAATCTAGTGTTGTGAGGAATTTTATGTGTCCAACAATAGGTCTTGGACCCTTGCAAATAAAATAACATGTTTTAACGATGTCTTGTAAAGGTGTTCTAAAGTGTTGTAAGATGCTTTCATGCTTTTGTAGACTTAACGAACCCATTTCTTCCTAATTCAACATTATAAAACATATTTAATTACATTATTACATCAATCTAGAAGGTTCTTAATTTAAACTTAATGTTAAACTAGTGTTGTAATGTGTCTTGCACATTCACATTGGTTTTTGTGCCCTTCTTGGCTATGTGGAACTATTTTTAGTGTGGTAAAGTGTATTTAATCACACTTTCACATTGATTTATGTGTCCCAAGCCCTATTTAACATTTACATCATCACTAATAGGTCCCTAATGACCCATATTGTGCATCATGAGTCTTCAATTGATCAAATACCTGATAAGATGGCATTTTAGACCTTATTTCCTAATTCCTTAGCATCTAAGCTGTCAAATTGGCCCCTATAGGACCCATTCGCCATACATGGTGAATCAATCCCATCTAGGTGGGACCCATTCACCATGTGTGGTGAATGAGTCTCATTTGACCCCATTTTGACCTGTGAATAGGAAATAAAGTGAAATTTGAGTTGATTTTGCTTCATGTTGACCTATGATGAGGTATAATTGGGATACTAAGGCACAATTGTCTATAAATAATTTTTTTATCCTCATTTTATATCTAATAACTCATTCTTACATCCCTCATCATTAATTCATCATCTATCTTCTCATCCAAGTCAAGCAAGCTAGGGTTTCTTCATTAGAAGTCATCAAGTTAGCCTTCTAAATCATTCAAGGGTTAAATCTTCATGTATTGCTATAGAATTTCAAGATAAATCATCATGTAAAGGTAAAAATATCAATTTTTTCATGTTTCATTACTTTATTTCATCATTTTGGTTTAATTACCTAAAAGGTGTTTGACCAAGGCAAACCCCCATGCCCTAACATTCAACATATCTCTCTTTTGTCTTGTTCGTTTGCAGATTTAGGAATATTGGAAGCTTGGAAATCATTGGAGATCAAGTTGTATAGTCATTCAAGTCAAATAATCAACAAAAAGTCATTTTCAGACCCGAATCCGACAATTTTTGAAGCAGACACCTGTAGAAGACAAAAGTGCAAAACTAGACCTACAGAATCAAGTCCTAACTTTGCATATTCCTATAGGAGGACTGATTCACCATGCATGGAGAATTAGTCCCACCTGTAGGCCTAAAAACTAATTTTCTCATAATTCAACTCTCAGCATTTAGAAACCTATTTAAAAAAAAGTTTTCACCAAAAGCAAGACTAATTCACCATCTGGGGTGAATTATTCCCAGTAGCCATCAACAATGTTTTCTGAGACATTCCATAACCTTCTAGTAACATCAATCTTCCTCCAGGTACACTCTGTTCAGTATCATCAATTTTTGTTATCATTCGCTTAAGTTTCTATTTTATTCTTGCATAACACAATGTGTTTTCAAACAAGTCATATTTCTTAGGTCTTGCATGTTTAATGAATCAATTAGTTCATATAGCTACATTGAAATCATCTCATTTAGCTCATACAACATCACACACTCCTAATTTGAATGAATCATTAGCATTTTTGGCCCTATCTCTCTTCTTTTAGGTGAAAAACCCTAAGAGTGCAAGAGAAGTCCATAGGGTCCCAAAAATCTATGTTTCATATATATATATATATATATGTATGTATGTATGTATCCTGTCAATAATAAACCGTATATAATTGCAAGGTTGAGACACATTTTCCCAACAATATATGTGTGTTGAGTTGATGGAGGATATATGTGTGAAGTGTGTGTGATGCAAATTGAGATGTGAAGTGAAAAAGTGTGAAGTGTAGTGTGAGCTTTAACGCCTAAGACTACTAGAAGTAGTGAGTAGAAGGTTTCTACCTTCTTCAGAGAGAGTGTGAATGTATAGGTGATGTAGTGGTGGAAATTTTTTGTTTCTTTGAAATGGATTTATCATTGTAACAATATTATTTCTTCTTTTCTTTTATGTAGTGAGCCCTCTGGCAGTGAACCTATTATATCCAACATTTCAATTACTTTATATTGTGAGATAATCCTCACCATGGTTTTTCTCCTCTTGGTTTTTCAACATAAATACAGTGTTTTGCTATGTATGGTGTTGTTGTGTTTTCATTTTTTTTATTTTCTTGCATAGTAAATCACTCTAATAGATTAAAGGCTAATAAGGTTTATATGAATCTAAATGTTAATGAGGGATTTGATTTTTTAATGTACAATTGATTCACCCCCACTCTTAGTTTTCTTGTGCATTCAACATGTTAACGATGGTATGTGGGATTTGAGGTGGGAAAAAGACTTTGCTTCTCACAAAGTGGGAAGTAAAGGCAACAAGCATGATGGAAGTAAAAATTGTGAGGGAGAGTGTAGAGCATGTAGAAAAATAAGGAGAGAAAGGAGGGAATTAAGAGGATTAATGGAAATAAAAGAAAGAGAAGAAAAAAATGGAGAGGAGAGGAAGATTTAAGGGAAAAAAATTGGTATAATATTTTGGTTTGTGAATTGGTATGTATCTTACCTTATGATTTCCATAATGTTGACCTTTTTCATGAAATTTATTTTAAAAAGTTAAGTAAATATCAATATAATATTTGGGAGTCATAGTATTCTTTCATTTTAATTTTCATATAAATTTCAAAGTGTTTAATGAGAATTTATGGTTTATCTTGTTGAAATTTTGTCTTAAAATCCATAATGGGTATTACAGTCTATAATTATTTTACATTGACATGAGATCATTGAAATCATGCCTATGTCATATGAAACTTCTAAATCATCATATATGTTGATTATATATCCTCTATGAGGGTATGTGACATTAAGTCTCTTTGTATATTTATATAACCAATAGACTTGTTGAACATATGTTGTCATTGATATCAAAGGTGCTCATTATTGTCAAAGGAGTAATGCTAGAAGATCAGTTAGAATTAAATGTAATCATTTTTGTCATTTCTGAGCTTTTGAAATCAGGGTGTATGTCTATCATGATCATGTCATGTCAGAGTATTTGAGAACAATGAAAAAGGTCCTACATGTAGTATGCTTGAAATATAATTCTTGTATCTATTCCAAGTGGTGGAAGTAGTTTGGAAGTGTTTGCTAAATTATTCGATGGATTCTTACTCATGCACTATATTATATTGTAATAGTATTTTTCTCTGCATTCTATCGTAGTTGAATGCTATGCCCTATAGTTTGGACCTAAAGTGAATCTACTCTTTTTGTATTAGATTCTAAAGTTTCATAGGTTGATCTTTAGTAGAAAGAAAGATGTAACAAATTACCATCTATGTTAACTAGCTAACAATAATAATGTCTAAGTGTTTTCAATAGAAAAGGGAAGCATGTGCTAGATGGAGGAAGCATGTGAAGGTGAAATAGGACTTGGTTAAGTTCTCTAAAGGAAGCACATAATATCATCTATTATTGGTGGAAAAAAAATGATTTAGGACCGACTTGCTACATGTTTCAAATCAATTTTAATTTAGGTCTACCCTTATCCAACCTAGCTAATTACAGATGTTGTTAAGAGTTTCCTGGCCAACATGTAGTATTTTTAATGTATTGGAATATATATGTATATCTAGAATACATTCAATGACTAATTAGCATAAAATGTGCAAGGGAGTGTGAAGGTTATATTCATATGATGTAATGGGAGTTGTATCCCAAATCATTATGTACCATTATTAGAAGATAATATGATATGTAGGAGAGTGTCTAAAGGAACATCAAATCAAATGTAAGCTATGTAATTGGTATTGAAGATTCACATATCATATCTTTTTAATCCGATAGGACTGATATCTTACTTATTGAGTTGGTGCTCAAATATTTGTATTGGGGATTGGTGTCTCTAATAGGTTGGTGCCTTCAAATATAATAGGGAATTGGTGTCTCCGATAGGTTGGTTCCTTCTTCATGATTGTAAGTTATTCATTATCTTTTTTAGGTTGGATTTGGACAGTAGCTCCAAGCAACTCTTCTCACCACAATTTTCCTATTTCATATTTTTGCATATGTTTGGTGTTCATTGTGTGAATGTGTGCATCTCTAGTTGATTGATTAACACTAGTTGTTTGGATAATTTGAGATTCATGTTTGGATAAGTGATTAATAATAATTCATGTTGAATTAAAGAGTTAAATAGATTTGATATATTGATTCATTCACCCCTCTCAATATATTGTTTTCCCTTCAATTGGTATTCGAGCTAAGTTCCTTTGAAGAATCTTAACAGCTTGAGGTAGATTCAAGATGGGACAATCAATGGCTCAAGAATGATTTTCATCAAATAAGGAACCACTCTTTGATGGGTCCAAATTTTCCTTTTTGAAAGTAAGGATGGAAGCATACTTGATGGGCCTAGAATTTGAGGTTTGGCAATCAATTATGGATGACAACTAGATACTTGAAAGTCCCCCAAGAGATCAGGCTAGAAAGAAGGCTTGTGAGAATAATTCCAAAGAAAGAAATACTATTTTATGTGGTTTATCTAGCTCTTAGTTTATGAAGATGGTGTATTGTAGGACAACAAAGGAAGTATGGGCTAAGTTACACAAAATCTATGAAGTTGATGAAAAATTCAAACAAGAAAAGCTTCAAACTCATCGAGGTCAATTTGAAAGTCTAAAAATGAAAGAAGAAAGAATTGCCACTTTCCTACTTTAGGTTTATGAGGTTGTCAACTCTATCAAAGGTTTTGGTGAAGAACTGAAAGGTATGATTGTGAAAAAGGTACTCAGATACCTTCTCCAAAATTTTGAAGAAAATATTTTTGCTATTGAAGAAGCTAAATATTTAAACACCCTAACTATGGATGAGTTACATGGAATTTTGGCTGCCTATGAAATGAGAATTGAGGATGACAATTTTTTTAAGGAAAGAGGAGGCATTCAAAGTATCTAAGAAGCAAGATGGTCTTGAATCAAAAGATGGATCATATCTAGAAGAAGAAACCTTTGTCAGAAAGTTACAGAGAGGTTTCAGAAAGTATAAAGGTAAGTTTATTTTCAAATGTTTAAATTATGGTGAAGTAGGAAATTTCATGGCTTTCCATACAAAGAATCTAGCAGTGATGAGAAGAAGTCATTTTTAAAAGGGAAAAAGTTTCAGAAAAATCAGAAGAGTTTCTTTATTAATGAGGAAAGCTACTCATCTAATGATGATGACCAAGCTACTTTTGAAAATGAAGGAGAAAAGGATATTTTCATGGATATGGAAATATCTAAAGAAGATGTAGAAATAAAGTTTGAAATTGTTGATGGTGTTGAAGTAGACCTTGAGGAATAATTGCTCTTTGTTGGAGATGAAATGAAAAGGTTAAATAAAATAATTGCAAAAGAAGTTAAAGTCAAAGAAAAATTATCTCAAAATCTTGAGAAAGAGGAGAAGATGGTCATTGGTGTGAAGATTCAAGTGCAAGAGGAAAAGAGGATTGAATAATTTTTTACTAAAAGATTGCTATCAAGAGATAAGGATTGTGAAAAACTTGAAGCAAAGATTAGGTCACTAAGGAAAGACCTTGAAAAAGTAATTCATTATCTAAAGTTAAAGTTTGGGAAGAGCACTAAGATCTTAGGTTAGATAAAAGAAAACCAGCGATCACCGTATATCAAAACTGGTCTTGGTTTTACTGATATACAAAAGAATAAGGTGATCAAGAATCGTATGAAATCTATTGTTGATAATCCAAAAGAGAATGGATCCAGAAGTTCAAAGTCTGATAAAGTTGTAGAAATAAATGAAAGCAAGATGTTGAATGATTGTTTCATCCAAGTGCACATGTAAAATAGAAGATTGAAAATACAAGCTTCTTGAGGACAAGGATATAATAGCAGGTTCAATCATTATTTTTTAGTTACTATTTTAATTGCAATCATTTTGGTCATAAGGTAGTGAATTGTAGAAAGGCTCTTGGAAGAAGAAGTATTTTTTTTAGCAAAAATGCATTTTCACCTTGTATAATTTTAAAATTATTTTTCACTAATTGAACAATTTTGGACATATTGCTAGAAACTATAGAATCAATCTTGTGAGTCCTATTATACAAGATACAAAAGTAAATAAGTCAAAATGTTAAAGTAGTGAAACATAAAAGGTTTGGAAGAATAAACCATAGGAGCAAAGATCAAAGAAATCCATGGTGACTTAGACTATACTACATGCCCAAAAGAAGAGGAATTTATGGATCATTGACAAAAAATGTTCAAGTTTTTGGAAGTTGGAAGTCTTCCATTGATGATGCAGTTTGGCAATGTGAGCTTGAAGTGTATCTATATTGCTTGATCCATTTTTTTCATTAATGTCAAAATTGTTATGATCATCCTATAATAGTTTGGAAGTATTTTTGGTGACATATGTATAGTGCAAGTTGGTCTAGAAAGTATGGCTTATCAAGAAATTAGATAAGTATTT
>VDFB02168118.1:56949689-57062308 GCA_007258455.2 Sequoia sempervirens
TGAAATTGATTCATTGATTAAATTTTATTCATACAACATGAATCACATTGCAATAACTAAAAACAATTATTAGTGTATGTGTGTGTGTGTGTGTTCTTAAATCTCTGATGATCATGATTTTTCTTTCCGAATATACTTCCTTCTCTCTATTGATACTCTCCCTCTCATCCTTGGAGGGGCAAGCATTGTCTTTCCTTAACCTCATTAAATTAAAAGAGAGTAGTTAGTCTAATATCAAAGAAATAATATTATATACATATCAACATAAATCACTCAAAACATAAATCTTAATATTTCATTTCCATTACTATGAATATCAAAAGCATAATTTCATCTCTTCATAATATATCCACTTGATATAAATGATTAATAAAAATACCTTTAATTAAAGTCATAATTCATGTTTTCAAATTCAAAATTGGAATGGACAACCAAAATAACATAATATAAAAGATTATGAAAATTGGGATGTAACAATTTATATTATTTTCTATTTAATTTTCCATCTATATAAATTTCAAATAAAATATAATAATTTTGACAATGGATTTTGAGAATGATGACGAAGACTGAAGTGAAGTCATGCTTGACTTAGTAAGAATAAATAACATTTTAATATGTTAAAGGGTGTTAAAAGGTACATTTTGAGTTGAAATTTTCAAACTCAAGCATTAAACAAAGTATACAAAAGAAATAAAGAAAATCATGTGAAAAATACTAAAAAAAAAAAGTTATTTATTCAACAAATGTTGAATATGATAAGAAAGATGCTAAAATTTGATGAATACCATGTTGATCATATACATACATATATTCATATAATCATATATCTTGTATATAATATACTTATGTATTTATATATGATTATGTATGTCTATGTATATATATGTATATTTGTAAACTAACATTTGCACTTCCTATTTTATTATAAAAATTAAAGTTACTATATTGTAAATTTCTTGTGTATAGAAGATATGTCAGTTCCAATGTAAATGCCGTTCAGAAGGAACAAATATTTTTACTCAAAACATACTTTCCTTGTATTCAATAATGAAGAATTAAGAAATTGATTAATTGATTATATTTTAGTCAAACAACATGAATCACAATGTAATCACCAAAAACAATTATTAGTGTGTGAGTGTGTGTGTTCTTGAATCCCTGATGATCACAAATTTTCCTACCAAATCTACTTCCCTCTCTCTAGTGATACTCTCCCTCTCATCCTTGGAGAGGAAGCCATTCTACTACATTCAACTTATTAAATCGAAAGAGAGTAGTTAGTCTAATATCAAAAAGATATTTTTATATACATATCAACATAAATCACTCAAAACATAAAGCTTGATATTCCATTTTCATAATGCATAATTTCATCGCTTCATAATTTATCTATCTGATATAAATGGTTAATCAAAATACATTTAATTAGTCATAATTCATATTTTAAAATTCAAAATTGAAATGCACAACTAAAATAACATAATCCAAAAGATTATGAAAACTAGAATGTATCAATTTCATATTATTTTCTATTTAATTTTCCATCTATATAATTTTTTAATCAAATATGATAAGTACTGATAGTGAGAATGATGATGGAAATTGAAGTAAAGTCATGCTTGACTTAGTAAGAAGAAATAGCATTTTAATATGCTGAAAGCTGTTTAAAGGTACTTTTCATGCTGCAATTTTTAAACTAGTGAATATTAAAAAGAGTATAAAAAGCCAAAAGAAATCATGTGAAAAATATTAAAGGAAGAGAAATTATTTATTCAACAAATATTGAATATAATAAGAAGTTAAAATTTGATGAATAATATGATGAAAACATTTGACTTAGTAAGAAGAAATAGCATTTTAATATGCTGAAAGTTGTTTAAAGGTACTTTTCATGCTGCAATTTTTAAAACTAGTGAACATTAAAAAGATTATAAAAAGCCAAAAGAAATCATGTAAAAAATACTAAAGGAAGAGAAAAATTATTTATTCAACAAATATTGAATATAATAAGAACAAATATTGAATATAATAAGAAGCTAAAATTTGATGAATAATATGATAAAAATGTATGAGAAATCACATGTTAATTATAGCATGAGTAATTCTCACATGAGAAAAGAATTGGGTGAGCGAACTATCCAAGTATTTGAAGGATTTCATAATTAAATGTCTCAATGCAAAACCTTTACTCTTCTTTTGTTTTGCATGATAAAAGAATAAAGGGTGTGATTCGTATTTTTTTAATGAAGGGATATGACATTGTGATTGAAGGGTGTTTCTTGCAATTCTTACCCTTTTTTAAAATACATTTGGAATCACATTTAGAGTAAGGAATATAAAATAAAATATGCAGTCACATCATTATAATTGATATCTAATGTTAAAGTGATATGGACATAGTCAATAGCACAATTAGTTTGATCATAATATAATTAAAAAATATTGGGCATGATTAGAGATTAAGTGCAAATGTAAATATCATGTTTTATTGGGTATATTGTTAGGAAAATCTTATATTTTATTGATTTTTTTAAAAAATTTATATAGGTACACATAGTATTATGAATATTAAAATTGCTTAATGATTATGTTGTTAAATTTATGTGTGTCTTTCATGGTATATCTAATGAATAAATATTTAAAAAAAGGTTGGAGGACCAACTAGAAGGTTAGAGGACAATTATCTTCTCCAATTAGTTGTTTCTATGGGTTTAGATAAAATGATTAGATATCATTTTTAGTATAAGTAGACAAGTTTTCTTTTTCTAGTTTCAATAATTTATCTTTAGTTTTAGTTTTCCTTTTGTTGAGAATTGATGAGGAGCAAATGAATTATCTATTGGTCTAGTTATATTTCATAGAACTATCTCGCTTTGAGTGATTGGGGGAAGAGACTATCATGTAGTTTATTATATTTTAGAACTATTATGTAACTAAGAATGTGGTTAGAGTTGTTGGACATTAGTTGAGGTGTGTCATACATGAGGTACAAAATTATTATCAAAATATGAATCAATTTGTGGTTGAGAATTCTCATGTTGATAAGTTCACATTGCAATATAGGTATATATGATTCAAGAATGGGTATGCCCAAGATTATGCTCATTTTTGTGTTAAAGTAGGGACACAATATTGGGATTTATAGGTTTTACAATTGAAATAGGGCAAGGAGATCAAGTTCTAGTTGTGATAGATAGTGTTGACACAAGTTGATTAGTATCAAATTTACATAAGGCTAGTCCATTGTAGTAGGTATTGTTGGATGCCTAGATAATCATTAGGATCTATATCATCTTTTGGTCCCCTTTAGATAAGGGGGTTCATTGTATCTTATTATATGAATATGTTTTATTTTATTTAGCTTTAAATTCTAATAAATAGTATTAGGCAATGTAGAAAAAAATAAAATAAATGGTATTGGGTATCCATCTCATTTATGAAATACCTCTTTTTCTCTAATAGTATATTATTAATGTTTTGTGAATTAATTATTTTGTTAAATAATAGTTTTTCCCATATAGATGTTTGCAAAGTTGAAACAAGAGGTTTTCCATATTTTTTTTTTATTATAAGTCTTTATAAAGGATTTTTGAATCAATGTAAAATTAATCAAGAATTATATAAATTTAATTTTTTTCATTTCATATAATTATCAATGTAGCTTTCTATCTATTTGAATCCATAACATAACATAGTGTTTTACCTACTACAAGTAGCTATTTTCATTTGGCTCCTATATGGTCATGATTTGAAGGTTATATGTGTTGCTAGTGAAAGTTACGCTTCTACTCCTACCTAGCACATTGGTTATGTGGATGGATTTATATAGTTAAACAATAAAGTTAGGGTTCTACATGTCATTTGCAATGATGTGGGTGATTTCATTTACTAGATTGTATGTGTATGATCATTATGGGTAACTCTAAATTAAAAGTGATTTTGACATCTTAATTTTTCGTGTCCCTTTATTAAATAGATCCTTCTAGTAGAGGGATATTTTCTATTATTTTTGTTTCCCTTCATTGATGGGAAATCGAAGTGGTTGGTCTATAAATGAGGTTGAGCCTTAGGAAGATGAGGTGTTGGACATTGGTTATGCATCAGTAGTTGCACAAGAACAATGGAGGTGGTCTAAATTCAAGTTGGTATCATTTTTTTATTTGGTTTGTGTACATGTTGGTCTCATGGTTTTAGTAGTGGATTTTGAAATATTTTTAGGTTCTATATAACTAATTTTCCTATAGATCTTCTTTACAATTTTGTATTTTGGAAATTGTAAATTTCTTATGTTTTCTAGATGCAACTACCACATTGTGACATGTTATTTTTGGTTCTGTATTGGTATTTTCAAGCTTTCTTTGTAATCATCTCTTTATATGAAGGTTGAGGCCCTATATAGATACTCCACTAATATATTTAAAAATAATATACATAAAGAAAAATATGCATTGTTGAGGGAGATTATTCAACATTGGACTATTTCGAATACTACAACTACATTTGAGATGGAGGGGAAAGGGAGTTGACTACTAGGAACCTACCAAAATGGTCAAATCCCTATTTTTTCTTTTACCCTCTAGGGGCATAAAAATAGATAGTGTATGTGTTTGTATGTGTGCATGTGCACATGATTAGCCTAAGAATGTTTAGCACTAACAGTTGAATGAAATAAGTGAGCAATGTATATAATTATAAAATATTATTGTAATTTCATCCACATAAAGAAAAATACAGAGATAAAATTAGTGGCATTACCAAATTTAGAAGGAAAAATTATTTCAATTTTTTTAAATTTTTTAATAAATAGTAAAATATCAAGTATTGTTTTTGATTAAATAAGAAAAAAGCTATAATTGAGAAAAAATTTCAAGATTATATGAGGGTGTTGATCCCTTGTTGGGAAAATGTGTCTCAACCTTGCAATTATATATGATTTATTGTTGATAAGATGTATATCTGTTTTTATATATATTTCCTAGTTACACCGATAAGTGTATACAATGGCAGCAAAGAGCAAAGTGTGAGCGTGTTAAATTTTTCAAGAAACTCCTAAAATGGTTGAATACATTAATCAATGATATATTGTAAATCTAGACCGTTCATTGTTAGGTTTTAGATCTAATGGTGGATATTTTGCTGCCCTGCCTTGCCCTAGAATGTACCTTATTTTATGAGGGAGTTGTATTATGGTTGCGAGAGAGACGATGATGTATTCTGAGAGTCTGATAGTGGTTGTGTTGTCTCTTGATATTTGAGTGGTGATACTCCTGTGAGAAGCTTGCTTTGTAAGTATATTGTAATCTTTATGATTTACTGAATAATATATCGGGTGACTTTTGGAGTGTGGGTTTTTTTCTCAAAAGTGTTTTCCCCACATAAATTAGTGTGCCATGGTATGCATGATATTTGTTTTTGTTTTGTTTAAGTTTATGTAACAGTTAAAGATTTGAAATTTTTTTCATTATTCTCCTCTCAAGATTAGTGTAGGAAGTTGTTCCACTACCTTAGCTTCCTTGCAAGTGGTATCAAAGCTTGATCACCTTTGGTTTTAGTTGCGGGTTGTTGGGTTTTTTGAACTAATATAGATTTGAGTGGGAGCTTGTGTAGAAGACACTTTGTTATCTTGTTGTAGGAATTTTTAGATGGCAAGTACATCAGGTAGAATAGAGGTGGAGAATTTTTTTGGAAATAATTTTGAGATGTGGAAGTTGAAAATGGAGGATCAATTGATGAGAGTGTTTCAAGGCCTAAATATCCTACTCAAGTTTCTCAATATGATGTTATGGACCATACAACCAAGGGTCTAATCATATTGTGCTTGATAGACTCTATTTTAATTGATTTCCATGAAGATACCTCTGCATAAAAACTATGGAAGAAGCTTGGTGGGATGTATCAAGCCAAATATTTAGTGAACAATATCTTCTTGAGGAAGAATTTGTATTCCTTCAGAATGGAAGAGGGCGGATGAATCAAAAAGCACCTAGAAGAATTCAATATGTTGGTGGCTAAATTGGCATCAATTGGTGTCAAAATGGATGTGGAGGAGAAATGTCAGATCTTGCTTTGTTATTTTCTTGATTCATGGGATTCTCTTGGGAGCAGTTATTTTATTTTGAAGACTGAAGATGTGGTGGGTTCTTTTCTTTCTAAAGAAATGAGGAGGAACGTATCCATCACTACCAAGGAAGCCCTAAATTTTTGTGGAAGACCTAAGGAAAAAGACAAGAAGAATGAGAAGTGTGAGAAATCCAAGTCCAGGGGGAGATCTAAATCTCCTAGAAATTCCAAAGTTATTTTCCGGAACTGTAGTAAGCCTGGACATGTTCGTAAGGAGTGCAAAGAAGAAAAGAAGAAGAAAAATAAGAAATTTTATTTTTATTTTGAGTCTTAGAAGGAAGAGGGTAATGCATTCATTGCAACTTTGGCAACTCGTGCAGGTAATGGTGTGTGGTTAATTGACTTGGGTGCATCTTTTCATATGACCTTTAATAGAGATTGGTTTTGTGAATATGAAGAATTTGCTGGAGGTAAGGTGTACTTGGGTGATGATTCTCATTTAGACATTGTTGGCTGCAAGGTAAAGTTCAAATCAGATTTCTAAATGGTAGAATAAAAAGGATTAACGGTGTGTTACATATCCCTAGATTAGCATGAAATTTGTTAGCTATGAGCAAACTAATAGATGTAGGTGTGCAAGTAGTATTTTTTGATGCAATATGTAAGATGGTTAGAGGTGCTATGGTGATTGCTAGAGGTGTCAGATATGACACATTGTATGAGCTTCTTGCATGCACTATTGAGTGTAAAAGTACTTCTATGAAAAAAAATTCTATGGAAGAAGTGAGGGTTTCACCTTCAACAGATGGTCATGGATTTTGGGTACCCTAATGGAACCCCTAAAAATTTTTTGTGTTTCATTTCCAAAATCTTGATAAGTTTAATGCACTATGGATTTTTGTCTCCTACTACTATATATAAGGGGTTTTAAGTTTACCTAAGTCTCATTTGAAAAAACCTTTGAGTCTATATCCTCACCTAGGTTTTAATTTTTGGTTGACTCCTTGTGTCAGTCATCAATCCTTTAAGTCATGACTCTTGACATTGAAACCCATTGATTGATTGACCCTCTGGTCCTGTTTTATCGATTGATCCTATTGGAATCATTATTTTTGAAATTTTCTTAAATCAGGTTCCTTTTAGGATTAATTTTTTTTGACATGTGCAGATATAAGAACCCCTAAATGTCATTCGATCAATGCAAAAAATTTGATCCATAGCCTGCATGCCTATTCCATTTTGTCTCTCATTCTTTTATTCATTCGGGCTCACGGGTAGAGGCCATGTGTCCCTGATGATTGGGTGGCTAGGCATCATTGATAAAGCATGTAGTTGGTCGTTAAAGAAGATCAACGGTGGGAGATAAATGAGCTAGCCACATCTGGACTATTCCTCGCGTGCCTGTTTGCTTTTCTTGATTATTACAATAATTACACGGGCTAGCGGGTGATTGCCACCTCTCTTTGCTAATGATGGGCCCAAGGGTTAGTATTGCTGAATTTCAACTAAATTAACAATTGATAGCAGGTGACGTGGAGTAATCTTGACCACTCCTTTCCATCCCATGTGGACCCCATCCTTCTTACTATATTCCCAATGGGGAAGTGGGCGTCTGCCGCGTGGAGTAATCCTGTGAACGTAGAAGCATAGGCATGTGGGAAAATATTTAATTGAAATCTCAAAATGGGGCATGGGAAGTAAAATGTGCATTACTAATATGCATATATTGCATGTGCTTAAAAGTTATTTTAATCTAAGTCGTAGATGCTATATGAAGGATAAAGTTGCTGCTAGCTAAGGAGTGTGTATGATGAGGCTGATAGATCTAATCTTAGCCTCTCCCCATTTCCCCATTGATGAAGTTGTACACAAGTTCTGGCTCACAGAGGCAAGGGGAAAGGACACATGGATCATGGCTATAAGGACAAAGAGATGGTGGAGCCCACATACTACAAGCAAGTGTTTCCATGTGGCCTCCTATTATTTGATAAGTGTTGCGGTTGTGCACAGTCAGATATTTTGTAATAAGTTGATCAAATCTAGATTGTGAATCAATTAACTCTCTAAAAAGATCACATGACAAGGAACCTTTCCCTATTAACTATTTTGTTCCCTATTTCAAGAGGACCTTCTATTCCATTTTCTAGATAATTGGTTATGATCTTGTCTTTGGAAATCCAATGACATGGATGTATATGGTTGACCATATCCAACATCCCCAATATTGTGTAGTGTATGATTATGCAGGATTTCTTTTTGAAAGAATGCATGAGGGACTGGTAAGATTAAAGAAATGTGAATTTGGGGTATGGTTCAACTAGTACTCACTGCTAATGCATATGTTTTTATATAAGGGTGACATTTACTTTGGACACAATATTACTTGGAAAGAGAATGGGGTGACTTGGATCTGCCTGTGCAATGTTGGACCATAGTTTTGGACAAATATTATAGGACATATGATTATGTCACATTCTAGAATTTGTTTGCTTCAAAACTAAAGAGAGCTTTGATTGTGAAGTTACCTATAATTCCCATTGCTCTACATGATTTTTGAAGACCTAAGGAGAGAAGGCCTGAGATAAGAGTTGATCATAATTGGGGAGATGTTATCTCACACTCTGATTACACTATCTTGAGAGTATATGGTTCTAAAGTAGCACCTCACTTGTTGCTGATGTTTGTGCTAGAAAGTGTAACATCATGAAAACATGAAAGGTTAAAAGCAAATAACAATGCAATCAAGCTCTAATGCAATCTAAAGTCAAACAAAAAAGAACAAAGGAAACAAGCTACAACATAAAACACAGAATGATCTCACCCAATATCTACATCCTTCCATGAATGACCTCGATTGTCCTTCTCCATTTCGTTGTGATGGTATTCTTGCCCTAATATTTTTAGTAAGTGTGCAAGTATAACCTTGATAGATGTGATTATAGAAAAATATTGAAGATTAACAAGTGCTCCAAAATTCATACAATTTTGGGAGGAGTTGAAATGATGAGAGTCGGGTCAATTTATAGAAAATTGATCATTTGAATGAGAGACCAAGATTGAAAGATAGACAAACAATTTAGATTAAAAGATTCGACATGCATTGAGATAAGTGTTAGTATTGACATGAGTGATAAAACCTAAGAATAGAGATCAAGATTAAATCATGATTTAATCTCTAGTTGAAAGTATTCAAAAATTAGAAGAATAATGTTTGCATGAAAAGGATAAAGGTAGTTTAAAGAAAATGATCTGTTCGAATGCACACATAAATTAATTAACTAAATAAATATATTTAATTCATAAATGTGTACATGCATAAGAGTTAAAACTAGATAGCTGACTGGTTATGACAAAGAGTTAATTTGTGAAAGACAATCAGTCATTAAATCAGGAGATACTGACTAATTTAAATAGATCTTGAGTCAAGTGGAAATGAATACTTATATAACTTAAACATTTATCTACATATAGAAGAATATGTCAAAAATATACTTTTATGAATTAAATGATTATTTAATTCAACATTCGAATTTAGGGTTTAAATTAAATAAATAAGATTTATTTAATTGATTTAAGGATAAATTAATGAATAATTAAATAATTAAAGTATTTATTTAATTATACTCAGAAATATGATTAAGATAAATTAAATAAGAATTTATTTAATTTAAGGAGGATAAAGTTAATTAGTGACGTAATTAAATAAAGAATGTTTATTTAATTAATCAAGATTTGAATAAAGATAATATGAATTAATTAAATAATTAAGTTTATTTAATTAATAGAAGAATAAGTTAGAATGAATTAATTAAAGAATTATAATTATTAAATTAATAGATAAGAAAGGACTTTAGAAATTAATTAAATAATTAACATTATTTAATCATGACCATGAAAATATGAATTATGAAGAAATTGAAGTCACAGGCTTAGACCAAATTTCATTGTCTACATTTTGCCCCTCTTTGATACAATGTCATTTCGGCATTGTGCCAAAGAAAAAGATATGCCCAAGTGAAAGTAGAATGAGGAAGGATGACGAGGAGGAAGTGGTATACCCCCTCAAGAGGACAAACAAGTTCAAAGAACATGAGTGTGCTCTCGAAATGGATGAGAGAACTAGAAGATGAAGGACAAAATGATAGAGGAAAATAGATAAGGATGATGAATGATATAGAAAAGAAAAAATGTTAGTGTGAAAAAGATGAATAGTAAAAGATATGGGTGTTAGTATTAGCAATCTTCAATGTTTCTCTGAACGACAAAAAGCTTTGCACTTAATCATCATTGGGCTGTAACTAATACAAATGGAGAAAAACACCATGATATTAGATAGATCAAGGTGTGCAAGGTCATCCACTTGCTAACAACAAACAGTCACAAACAAGGAATGCCCTAACTCATACTAAGGGCACAATTATCCTAGTATTTTTGTCAAGACAAACCACAGACAACAAACAATAAAAGATGGGTCATGAGATGTTATCGCTCCTCTAAACCCTTCATGGAACATCCTTGAGGAAACTAGTAACATGACTCAAAAATAAAAATTAAAAGACAGCCGACAAACAACAGTCAAAGAAAATAGAATACTAATACATTGTTGCTTCTCTAAATCCTTCATGGGACATCCTTGAGAAAGCTAGTAATAGGATTCCAATCATAAAGTCAAATGAAATGATAAGATAAATAAGCCACAAAGTCAAAGCTAGTAAAATTATTTTTCCAAAACTTGATCTATTTATTTGATTTTTTTGATTGATATGATGATTGATTGATAAAGCCTAATTTTAGGAAGGACACATACCGTATAAGACATTGAGTCTAGTTTCGATGTTATGACTATCTGTATAAGGCATGACAAAAGCCTAGTTTTAGAAAGACACGTATCATATAAGACATTGAGTTTGATGTTGTTGATGTGGTAACCTATGTAAGGTCATGTTGATTGTTTGACAATATCTATATGCAGGAAGGACTCATCTTGTATAAGACATATTGTTTTACTAATATCTGTATTCAGGAATGAGTTATCCTAAATAAGATATAGGTTGATTGTTTTGATGATGTTTGTTTTTAGGAAGGACACATCCTATAGCAGATATAAGTTGATCTATTTTGGTTGTAGCTTTGGCAACTTGTTTGATTTTACTTGATGAGATTGTTGACTTTTTAATCTTATTGATGTGTGACCTGACATGATGTGCTGACAATTAATTGTGTGTGACAATGAACCCTAAAGGAATGACCAAGTGCAGCCTCAGGGGCTCATCAATTGATGGCCTTGCCTATGTTATACATGCAAAGATCTCGTAGTTTGACTAGACTTTGACTGACAAGAATGACTATAAAAATATTGATTTGTATGAAGATATTTGATGTGTGTGGTAGTGTATGTGACAAACCCTAATGGATTGACCTAGTGTGGCCTCAAGGGCTCATCAATTGATGGCCTTGTCTACATTATACATGTAGAGACCTTGTAGTTCGACACAACCAATGACCTTGTCTTATAGATAAATGGATTGAATCATGATTTTATATAGAAAAACCTAGAAGGACCAACCTAATGCCTCGGGAGCACATCGACAGATGGCCTTACCTATGTCTAGTCGTAGAGGTAATGTAGTTTGAAAAATGACAAAAGACTAACAAGTGCAATTGACTCTGGCTCTATTTTTTGGGTTTTTAACATGTTTTGATTTTTTTTGTCTTTTCAAAGTTTTCTGATGTTTTTGGGATTTATTTTTTTAGGATATTTTGTAATTTTTTTGTATTTTCAGTGGTTTTATGTCTTAAGGATAGCCAATGTAAGAACCAATATGACACAAGTCAAGTGCTTGCCCCCAGTTGAATATAAGACCAATTGATTCTGAATAGGATGGGATGGGGGATATGAAATGCACTCGATGTCAATCATTCCAAGTTATGGGAAGGACTATCATTTATTATGAATTGTATGTACAAATGATGTATGGAAAAGATAGGTGATATGTACAGGGATAGATAATATGTACATAGATAAGCGATATGTATAGGGATAAGCGATATGTTCAGGGATAAGTGATATGTACAAGTAAGTTGAAAATTAGAATAATGGTAGACAAAGGAGTAGAGTCAACTACACACGACGCCTATTTGCCAGGTTTTCACCATGGTACTTATCCAAAGTGCCACTGAAGTGGTTTTCACTATTGGATGACTTATCCAAAGCGCCACTTAGAGATATGTGTGCTAGTGATGTAGGTCATGGGAATAGCCTTAATCTACTTCATAAAATAATCAGTGGTAGTAATGATGAACTTATGGCCATTGGATGATGTGGGATGTATCTTACCTATGAGGTCGAGTCCCCATTGGCAAAGGGCCATGGCAACGTTATGGGATGGAGCTCCTGCATAGGTACATGTATCAAGTCTTCGTGTACCTAACATTGATGACATTTCTTAACAAGGACATATGAGTCCTTTTCCATGGTAGGCCACTAGTAAACCAGTCTCATAATATTTTTAGTTAAGGTAGGACTACTAGAATGGGATTCAAATATACCCTAATGTACCCCAAGCAAGGTTGCTTGTGCTTCGTTAATATTGAGACATCTTAGTAGGGTATTATCTAAGGCACATCTATACAGGGTGTCTCTGATGATGGTGTACTTGGCTAACTTGCAAAGGAATGTCCTATGTTGGTTATTAGAAAGGTCAAGGGTATGATTTAAGCATGGAGGTAGTCATAGGTATCTTTATACTATGGGGAATAAGGACCAACAATATCACACACTATCTCTGGATCTGGGATGTCATAGGTAGGGACCAAAAGTTGTTCTACCAAAATATCGAACTTAGGCATGTTGCTTGGTATGTCAAGCAGTGAAGCAATAGTAGCCATGGTATCTGCTGCCCTATTTAGAACATGAGGTAATTGATGAAAGTCAACCTTGTCAAAGTAATCCTTGAAACTATCCACCATGCATTTGTAGGGATCAAGCTTTTCATTTTTAGTCTCATAATCATCATTTAGCTGTCGGATTACCAATTAAGAATAATCGACACTTGAGGATATTGAGCCATTCCCCATGTCTAATAACGACGTCCAAGAACCCTTTGTAAGAAATCCATCCTTTGAAGCTGCCCTATGTCAAGAACTTGATCCAAAGCATGTCGAAAGCAACTCTGAAATCATTCAAGATCAAAAATTTGTATCTCCAAGATACTACAATGATCTAATGGATATTCTCCTATCCACACAAGATGATCACATCCACATAGCACTTACTCCTCCATCTACCCTTGAGATGCTTTCTATGGATGGACACGTAGATGATCTAAAGCTAGAACAAGATTGTGTTACCCAAAAAGAGCAGATTCTTAATTCCTACAATCAAACGGAGTTGTCAACATCAGGATCAAATATGTCCCAAACTCAGATTAAGGACATCATGAATAAAGATATCCATCATTATCCGCTGAAGGAAACAAGTCAGATAGAACATCCAGAGTTAGCAAAGCGACAAATTGAAACAATGTCATCTACAATGGTCATTTGTCAGAGCATGCTTACTGAAAAATATATCTCAAAACAAGCAGAATCAATGAATAAAGGTGATACTATCACCATACTGGGGGCAACTTCGTCTTAAGCAAACGTCAACATAGGGGGCACGAAGAGTTCTTATGATGAAACCATTTCCAATACTACAACCAGTCACGTCATGAATCATCATCCACCCATCACCCCATCCATGAATTGGGACCAACATCAAAAGAAAGATTTGAATCAAAGTATGAAGAACGTTATCAAATCAAAAGAAATTGAGAAGCATAATGGACAAATCAAGTACATATGGATACCAAAGAATACAAAGAAAGATCATCCCTATCAAACTCCATCAGTCAAAGAAACTATGGAGCAAAATAAAAGAGGGAAAGGTATCCATCAAAGATGTCCGCAAAATCAAAAGCAGGATTTTCAAGCGACGTACAAAGTGTATCAAGCAGTTGGTCCTAATTCCACGCACACTTTCGTATCCACCCATCATTGCTCATCTTCCCAAGTTTGGAGAGTCAAAGGTTCCAAACTGGCAACCAATCCATCTCTTATCCCTAAACACACTCCATCCACGCCTCCACGCATAATATCCAATTCTTACATTGACCAGGTATTGGCAACGACCCTTCATCATAAGGATTCTGAAGGCACTTTATCGCGATGTGCGCACCAAGACAGAGTTAACTCCGGTATCGACGAAGCAGATCAAGAATCCCAAAAGCTGCATTCAAGTGCACGTATCTTAGCAAAGCAGCTCTTTCAGGCAAGATATCAATGGCACATTATGACAGAGGCATCTACATCAACACCACCAGGTGGTTTAGCATGAATCTTTCAGAAAAAATCAAAAAAATCATAAAAGCAAAAAATCAAAAAAATCATAAAAGCAAAAAATCCAAAAAAATCATAAAAAGGATTGAAAATAGTAAAGAGAAAAATCGTCCTCTAGTGAAAACCACTACGGTGGCACTTTGGGCAAGACCATGATGAAAACCTGGCAAACAGGCATCATGTGTAGAATCGAGCATCTACGTGTGCCAGTTCAGATGAAAGCATCTCATCCCATCCATAATAAATCGAGCATTCAATCCATCTCATCCATAATAAATCCATCCATCCATGAACCATTTATCCAATCCATTTGCATATATCTACATCCATCATCTTGGTTATCTTGATCTTGATACAATTTTGGGGAACGCTTTATGCTTGCTTATGGTAAAACATCTTGACATGGGTCATTTTCATTGATCCTATCCTATGCAGCATTATCTGAGCTATGAAGCATTATCCAAAGGAGATTTCTTGATGCAAACACCTTATCTTATTGCAAGATAATCCATATCCATCCATCCATACACTTATCTGAGCATCCATCCATTGCATTCCATACATTGCTGGACACTGGGGGCAGATATATACATCTTGCTTCAAGAATAAATCTTGGTCTATATCCTCCAGCTTATGTGGTGATTTGAACATTGGCAAACATGAAATCAAATTGGTCGAAACCACTATTGAGCAAAAATCCAAATCACTAGCCCATGGCATATTTTGACGAAAACATCCCTTATCAAGCTCCATTTTCAATTGAACATTAATCCACACAATCGATATCAGTCGCATCTAATTTGCATGTCAACGTCACATCACATCATCTAAAACATCTTTTGTTCCAAACCAACCTTTATCAATCCTAATCAATCCATCCTTGCATTGTTGTGCATCCTCAACAATGTTATCCTCATCAATCTCAATCAATCAATCCATCCTTGCATTGTTGTGCATCCTCAACAATGTTATCCATCATCAATCTCGATCAATCCATCCATCCTTGCATTGTTGTGCATCCTCAATAATGTTATCCTCATCAATCCTGATCAATCCAATCATTGCATTGTTGTGTATCCTCAACAATGTTATCATCATCATCAATTCATTGACTCGATCGTTCAAACTTAGCTTGGTTTTCAGAAAAATCCCAAATAGAGTACTGATATCATCACACATCCATATCGAAATCATCAAAATCATGTGAAAATCCAAAAACATTAGAAAATTAGAAAATCCAAAAACATCCAAAACATCAAAAAATCCAAAAACAAGTCAAAAATCAGAAAAATATCAAAAAAACATCAAAATCCGAACTACATCGTCTCTGAGCTTAAACATAGGCAAGGCTAATCTTCGATCAGCCCTCGAGACATCAAAATCCAAAAACATTCGAAAAAACACAAAATCCAAAACATTTGAAAACACAAAATCCAAAAACATTTGGAAAACACCAAAATCCAAAACATCCAAAACATCAAAATCCAAAAACAGCTCTCAAACATTTCAAAACGCAAAAACATCCAAATATTTGAAAAATCCATCCGCTCATCTGCTTGCACTAATAATCAATCATCCATAATAACCGATCATCACCTCCATCCTTTGGCAACACAAACAGAAATAATCATAGCAGTCAGCAAAATCAAACTTCAATCGTAAAATCAAAATCGAAACAATGAACCATTGAACACAAAATCAAAGTCTTGATCATTTTTCAAACATGTCAGTCGACCTTATATCAACAGCCTATCAATCAACTTATCAAACCATCATCATCCTATACAAAGCATGTCCTAGGATCCGTTCCGACAATGGGCACTTTTATCAAATCAACCACTTTGGGTAAACAAAACGACGTGTCATTAACATGTCCTAGGATCCGTTCCGACAATGGACATTATCTTTTGGCAATGAGTTTTGCTCCCATCTTTTGAAACACATCCTCCGGGCTAGGGTATGAAGAACATTGGCTTGTTTGTGTACTTGATCTTTTCTTTTGATTTATCTTATTGCGCTCATTCCAAGGACCTCTCGATGATATCCGAACGAAGGATTTAGAGAGATAGGAATGGGGCAACGATCATTATTATTTTGTCTGCTGTGCTTGTTGGACACTCTTGTAATATAACTTGGCGAATACTTGCTTTGTTAGGTACGCCCTAGCAGTATGTCAAGTGTGAACAAGAATACCCTATCTGCTTGTTGAGTCAAGTCCATCAATACAATGCCATCCTGGTCCTTCATACCTTGATGCATCGTACTTAGGCGTGTTATCAAAATAAAAGTAAGTGACCCTTTGAAAATCCCAATCCTTGATAAGCAAATCATCATCATTTATTATCATCATCATCTATCATCATCATCTCTAATAAAGTCTCAACCAATCATGGACTTGTTGGATCCTCTTGTCATCATCTCATTTCTGCACTAACATCATCATCACCGATTCATCCATCATGCATCCATCATGCATCCATCGTGCATTCATATCATCATCATAATATAGATCTGTTAGTCTAAGCATATCATAAATCATCCGTTGCATAATCATGGCATATCACATCATCCATCTCGCCTCATATCATAATTTAAGTTGTTTAGAATAATATAGATTTGTTATTCTAAGCATCTTGAAATAATCTTTGCATCGTCATCCATAACCATCCATTTTGAACCTCTTTATCGCAATATCGACCCTCAAATCGAATCTTTTCGCTCGATCTCTCGAGGGGGCAATGTACTAGTGTATTTCTTTCTGCTGGGGCATCCAAAAAATCAGAATTTTTTTAATTTCGATCACAGCAAGTTTATTCTTTGAACCAACGCAACAAGTACATTGCTTCAAAGAGGGGCAAAATGTAGACATGCAAAATTCACATTATGCATTTGATCGGATTCAGTCAAATTAGATGTCGCATTAGGACCATTCATCAATTAATCAAGTGCATTTTCATCCATTCATTTATCAAATAAACCTTATCATTCAACCTTCATCTTGCATCATCCATTTAATTAAATAAATCAAAAGCCATTTAAATCAAATCCTAAATCATTTTCCATCATTTTCTTATTTAAATAAATCAATTATCAAAGTCTTGAAAGTCAAATCATCTAATCAGCATTAATCAGCATAATCATCATCTAATCCTAATCTAATGTTAATCCCATCCCACTTGCATTATCTAGATCTAGCCACTTGCACAATAAATCAATTTTATTGATTTATTAAAACCTCATTTTCCCTCAACATGACAAGTCAAACATGGCATTTATTGCTCTTCTTTCTTGTCCCCCTCTCAAAATTTATTGCAAATTTGAATTCAAAATTTCCCCCTCTTGGGCACTCTTCCCAAATCTTGCACATACATCAACCACTCACATGATGACAAGTGTCCTCAATTCATTGGCTTGTTTTTGATCCCACATTGGTCCCTCTTCAACACTCAGCATTTGAAAATCTTTAAATACAGGCTTCATCCTCAAGCAAATCCTTCACAATTTTAGGCAAGGTTACTCTCTTCATTTGAGATTTGATCTTGTTCATCATCACCCCACCATCTCCATTTGCATTTTATCATTTTGAGCTTTGATCAAGGATTGGGAAAGGGTCACTAGCACATGTGACACCAATCCAATATGAGATAGTTTGCATCATGTTTTCTTATGCTTTTGTTTTAGATCATTTGTTATTTGTTTGCATTTTAAACATGATGTATTATTTCATAATGATGTTGAATATCTTGATTTGTTGTTGAAATACTAACGATTATGCAGGTTTTATTGTTGGATTTCTAACCACATTTTGTAGATTTTAGCATCCACACTAACTAATCAACAATGACTTGTCCCTTGATAGCTTTTCTCTCTACATACAAGATGTCATACTCACTAAGTATCATTACCCATTTGGCCAGTCGCCCTATTAATGCTACTTTGCTTAGAAGTTATTTTAAAGGATCCATCTTCGCAACCAACATTGTTTGATGGTTTAGCATATATAGTGCCTTAGTTTTTGAGTAGCAAATACTACCGCAAGACAAGCACATTCAATGGTACTATAGTTAAGCTCATAACCTGCCAAATTTTGACTAATATAGTATACTACCATTTCATTACCTTCATCATCATTCTGTACAATCAATGCTCTAAGTGAGGAATGGGTTGCTGAAATATAGAGAATCAATGGTCGTCCCTCAATAGGTGGCATTAAGACTAGTGGTGTGAGTAGATAATCCTTAATCAGTTGAAAAGCTTCCTGGCATTTACCTGTCCATATAAAGGGTATTCCTTTTCTAAGTAAATGTTGAAAGGGATGTGTCTTATCTACTAATTGCACTATACATCTTTTGATGGATTGCAGTCTACATTGTAGTGTCCTTAGTTGACTGAGATTAGCGGGTGGAGGCATTTCTATGATTGATTTTACTTTGGATAGATCCACTTCAATGCCCCTTCTAGAAATGATATAGCCCAAAATATTTCTTGATTTCACTCCAAACACACATTTCTTTGGATTTAGTCTCACTTTATACTCTTCTAGCCTTTGAAATATCTTGTCTAAGACCTATAAATGATCAACCCTTGTCATCGATTTAGCAATAAGGTCATCGACATAATCCTCCATAAGAGTGTGTACAAGGTTGTGAAAAATAGTGGTCATGGCACACTGATAGGTTGCTCTAGCGTTTTTGAGTCCGAAGGGCATTACATTCCAGCAATACATTCCCCATGGACATGTGAATTTTTTTTTAGGCTGGTCTTCAGTTGCAATTCTGATATGATTATACCCTGAAAATCCATCCATAAGGGATAACATCTCATACCTTGTGGTCATGTCTACTATCATGTCAATGTTGGGTAGAGGGAAGTCATCCTTAGGATAGGCTTTATTTATATCTTTGAAATCTATGTAGATGTGGATGCCCCCTATTGGTTTGGTGACTGGTACAAGATTGGAAATCCAATCTACATATTCGATTGATCTAATGAAGCCAATGTCTAACAGTTTCTTCAGCTCAACCTTGACTAGTAAAGCAATTTGTGGGTGTGTTTTCCTTAATTTTTGTTTCAGTATTTTTACACCTGGTTGTAAAGGAAAATGATGTAGTAAAAGTTTAGGATCCATCCCAGGCATTTCTGCATATGACCAAGAAAAAAAAATCTATCTTTGTATAAAGAAGTTATGGAATTCTAGTTGCTCTTCTTTTGTCAATGATGTTGCATAATATACCAGTCAAGGATTCTCTTTTGTGCCTATGTTAACTTCCACTAATTCTTCAACTAGCATGGGTGAATTTTCCTATGCAATAGGGAGAATGTTCAAACCTCCATCCCTAGGTGCCTCATAGAGGTTTTTTCCCTCGGATACGTCCTTTTTTTTTGCTTTTTCATTGTCTAAAGGCATCTTTCAGTTTTCACCTAGAGACTCATCATTTTTATTTTTTTCATTATTTTTCATATTTTTGTGACTGGAGGGTTGAACAGATTCCCCAAAATATGCTTTTTTGTCCAAATCAATGGTAAATCCAACCTTGTGATCACCACTCAGTATGCCTTCTCATAATCCCAGGAACTCAGCAATCACTTCGTCGTTCTCAAAAATGTCTAAGACAGGTGTGTCTTGTTGGTCCCAATCAATGAGCTAGGGATTGACTAAGGGCATGCCATCATTGGAGTTGTCAAATTTTAATGGGGTCAAGGTAAAAGCTGAGTTGTTCATATAGTCACAAAAGTTTTGTACCAAGTCCTCTTTTCTCTTTTGCTTAGATCTAGGTGGATTTTGAGGTGGGCTAATGCCAAAGTTTGGTTATCTAAAATGGATGTAGTAGGTTCCCACGAGGTAGGATCAAGAGATTCCCAATAGTAATGTTTAAACCATTCCTCTTTTGTCATATTCTTAGGTGGATAGGAATTCAATAGATTTGGCAAAGATTGCAACATTAAGTCTTCTCCAAATAGCTTATCAAGGTCCATGGTCAAGGTGGAGGATAGGGGATCCCACTCATATTCCTTTGAGTTGAGGGAGTCATAGTAGGGTTGATCAGATGTTTCATCAGATGTCTCGATATCTTCTAAAGCACTTACTTCCTCGAGTAAAGGTGATGTGATACTTGGAATGCCAATCTGAATTGGTTGAAACTGAAGCCCTAATCCTTTCGACCATTTAGAAACAATAATTGGTTTTGTCCTCCCATCTTGATGTAAGCCTAAACCACTATGTCCATTATATCCCTTGCTTTGTGTGATTGTGACACCTTTTCCATATTGATCTATAGGAATGTTGAGGGAGGTATGTGTATGGTGACCACTGATTATCTCCTATCCATTATAGGTAAACCATATGATTTAGGCGGAATTAGATGGATAACACAATAAGATGTCTTCATGTGATATTCTCCACAACCCTTTCCTTGGATCTCAAACCTAGGAGTGGAAGATAATGAAGGAAAAGTGGATGGATCGACGTAATGAGATGAATTGGATGATGAGGCTTCTTGGTTTCTAGGGACTTGACGCTGAGGTGTCTCTTGTAGACTGGTGCAATATTGGAATGGATCTAGATCACCATCTATTGTTATTTCAGTGCCATTGTAAGGGAATTTTAGACATTGATGATATGTGGAAGGAACTACCTTCACGACATGAATCCATGGTCTACCTAGTAGAAGATTGTATGGAAGGGTGAGATCCAAGACTTGGAATTTTGTCTCCATAACTACATGACCAATTCTAATAGGAAGTGTTACCACCCCCTTAGATTTTCATTCCACATCATCATAAGCCTTAATGATAATGCCTTTGGTTGTGTCTACACATGCTTCCAAGAAACCTAATGCCTTAATCAATTTTAAAGTGCAAAGATTTAACCCTACTCCTCTATCTACTAGAACTCGTCTAACTTTGTTTTTTTCAACAAGGACTTCAAGATGTAACATGTCATTATGATTTTTCTTTTTAGTTGCATAGTCTTGTTTGGACAATGCGGCATGATAATTATTGGTCAAGTAGCCCACCATTTACTCAAAATGATTGACATAAAGATCATTAGGAACAGTCATGGTTTGTAAAGCCTTATCTAAAATGGATCAATGTTCAAGGCAGATATGCAATAGTTCCAAGATAGAGATTTGGTTTGGGATCTTCCCCAACTGATCAAGTAAGTTATACTGCGGCTTGAAAGTTTGTGGTGTCTGATGTGATGGAGGCCTTGGATGGTGATATTGGTCTGATGAGTTTTAACAACACACTCAATATTTTTATTTATGGTAATGGTTTTATGTGGTCATCGGTGGCTTGGATATGATTATGGGGCCACTATAATCATGCTTGACACTAGCATAGTTGGTGGAAGTATTGGTCTTGTTACCCAACCTGGGGGTTTTTCCTTTCCCATGGTCATGTAGTGGATCAGAAAAGACCTTGTGATTAGTGTTTCAAGATGTAAGTTTATGTCTATTGACTTGAATAGTTCCATTCTCGACAAAGTCTTGTATGATGTTTTTCAGTTGATGACAATTTTGTAGGCTATGTCCTTTTGTCAGATGGAAATCACAAAATGCATTATCATCCCACCAAGATGGTTTGAATTTACCTGGATCGTATTGTCTTGGCTCCTGAAGCTATATAAGATTGTGTTACAATAGTTGTTTGAATACTAACTTGATGGGTTCCCCGAGGGGAGTAAACTCACGTTTTGAAAATCCTGTCTATTGTTGTGGCCATTGGGTGTTTTAGGTAGTGTTGGGGGTTTTTTTAATGGTGTTGAGTGTGTTAGTAGAGGGGTTATTTCCTCTAAGTGTGATGATTGGTCCTACTTGTAAATTATTTGCATCAACCACCCCATCATTGGTAACATTTTTTATTCCGAGACCAAAACTTGTTTTTGTCATTGGGGGTGTTTTGCACAGTTGGATTTCTATTGGGTATCTATGTCTTAAGTTATGCTTTGTCAATGAGATATTTTTCTAGTATGACCCCCTTTTCCACTAGTTCTGTAAAGGATGTGCAACAATGTACCCTTAAGTTACTTCTCAATTTTGGGTTGAGGTTTTCTTGGAACATGGTGACCTGTTTCTCAGGTATCTCGACAGGACATCGATTGGCTATAGTTATCCATCTCTAGAAGAAAGCAATAAAAGTTTCCCCTTCGTCTTGTGAAGTATGACACAAGGTTGCTATATTTATTTTGTGGTCAATGTTAAAGGAGAAATTTTCAATGAATTTCTCAGCTAGTTCGCCCCATGATTTTATGCCATAGTCAAGACTTGAAAACCACTCTAGTGCAATTCCAACAAGACTTCTCGGAAAGAGTCTCATAAGATAGGTGGGGTCGTAGGCAACATCTATGTAGATCGTGGAAAATTTCCTTATGTGTTTGATTGGATTTCACTTTCCATTGTATTTGGGAAAGTTTGGTATGACATACCCATGAGGGAAAGGTTTCATGTACAATGATTTATTGAAGGGAAATGGGTATAAATCATTTGCTATTTTTTTTTTTGTTAAACACTGCTATGTTATCCATCTATGTTTGAAGTGCGTGCATTTTTGTTTGTAGGATGCCAACTTGAGTTAATGATGTGTTAGCTGGATTTATTGGGTCTATGTACATGTTTGGGAATCTAGTGAGCTATGTGATGGGTTTTGGTTAAATGTGGGTATGTAAAGTGGGCTTGGATTTGGAATGTTAGTGAATGGGTTTTGATTCAGAATCTGTGAGAATGGATTTTGATTTGGAATTTGTGTAAATGGATTTTGATTCAAAATCTATGAAAATGGATTTTGATTTAGAGTTTGTGAAAATGGATTTTGACTCAAAATCTGTGAAGTGTTGGGTTGGTTTCCATATTGAAAAGAGGGTATGCCTCCTGTCTGTGAAATCCCAATCTTTGGTACAATACTAGCAACATCAACACTAGGTATAGCTATAGTCTATGGAATAGTGCTAGTGATATTGAAACTTGGTATAGGAGCTAATGTACTAGATTTTTTGTTCCCAAAAAAAGGACCAAAGGGATTGGATGATGATGCCCCTATGGTAAAATTTAGCCCCTATGTCGAGGTAAGCGTACCAAATGGAGTTGTGTATATTGTTGAATCACTCTATGTAGGTCCTCTAGATGGTATATTAGTTGTCACTTGAGGTACAGTAGCACTAGTGATAGTGGTGTTTGTTCCCTAGGTAGATGCAATTTGTAGGGTATGAATATCAAAAATAGGAGGTAGTTTAGCATCTTCTATTAGCAATTTGGCTAAGTATCATTGAGGATCATTTGCTAGATAGTCATCTACAAAGGAAGCAAACTCAGGGTCATGTGCAACATCATCTATGTCTTCCACTATAACATGTCCTTGTGTGTCTCTAGTAAGAAATTTCTCTAACAAAGTATTGTGAGGTCTAGATGAAGTTTCCCCTGCAAAGGGGTTTGAGAATGGATTGATGAAATCATTTGGATCAACCATCTTTTCTCTTTCTTTCCTTTTCGATCTTGTTTCAACCATGTAATGTAAGCTCAAAGTGCAAGTGATGCAAAAGCTAAGTTTATGGATAGTATGAATCTAATCTATGTTTTTGGGATTTTCTGAATATAAAGGATGAATGTATGCAACTATTTTTTTCATATTTTCTTTGCAAATAAGGTATTCTAAAATGATGCTATTCTAGGATGACAATGTCTAAATATGCAAAGGTCTAAGTGATCAATTTGGAAGACTCTAAAAGAGGTTATCTATCAGCTAAAGATTAACCCAGGTTTCAATTTAGTTTTGACAAGGAACCTTCATAGGACTAGGACTAAAAGATAAGGTGAACTCCCAAACTTGACTGATGAGATGGAAGGATTCACGTGTAGGACAAAAGATATGATGACTAGGTTCAATGAAAATGTTTGTTGAATCAAGGGTTTATCCAAAGCGTGAAAGGTGCCTATCCTAAAATATGCAAAAGATGATCTCTCTAAAGGAAATAAAGACCCCTAAGATGAAATTAAGATGTATGACTAGGGTACCTATTGCTATGATGAATGATTCCTAAAGGATGTAATCATGCAATTTCTGAGCAAAATTTCTAGTTTTTGTCCAAGAATTAGTGAAAAAGGATAAGTCAGATACTGGTTTGACTATTTGTTCTCAGCTTGTGATAGTAAACTCTATTTTTTTATACTTAGGCAGATGCATTGCAGAACTTAACAGTTGTAGTTTTCTTTATCAATTGTAGTTTTCTGGTAAATTCAATTTCATGTATCAAACATATGTGGTTTTGTTTTCAGCAGATGTGACTTATGGTATCAATTGCAACTCTATATTGATTAGATGTAGTTTTCAAGACTTCAGCTATGTACTGGTAAAAGTAGATTGATTCTATGACAGGGGCATATGCGTCATTCCAAACTACAAATGCAGCTCACCTATTCAGATGTGTCACAAAATATGACAATTGCGGGTTTCCAGTAATAGAGTTAATGAAATACACAACTAAGATATCAAATGCGATTTTATCCTAAATAGATGTGAGCTATTCTGATAGATGCATCTCAAGTTTAAATAGATGTGACTTAGATTCTAAGACATGCAAATTGGATTGAGTTTTTGAAAGATGCAAAAAACTTTGTAATAGATGCAACTCTACTAATTAGATGCATTTTTTTGGTAGACAATTGTGACTTTGTTTGATAATTTTGGTTTTTTGATGAACTATTGTGGTTTTCCAGTGAATTGTAGTGTAAAATGACTCTGTTTTGTGATCAAGTTTTGACAAAAAAAGATAATTAGAAGACAATTTATTTTTAGTTTGATGATCATGAACATGTGTGTTTCTAGAAAAAAGTACAATTCTAAGGCTATGAAGGATAGTATTTACTGAGTTCTCACTTGGATTTTACCCTAGCTACGCTTGTTCAAGGAAAATAACTAGTAGCTTGACCCCACTGACTCCCCTCCATGGCTCAGTTCACTTCAGTCAAGGTAGCCAAGCTATAGTACCCATGAAACTCCCATAGCATACTTCTCTTCTCTACAATGAACTCTAAAAATGTTAGATGGCTTCACAGGTCTGACCTGCTGCACTAGTAAATAGATGGTTTTTGGCTTACTAAAAGAAAGGGTGTTTAATTCAAGCATTCCATTTGTAGGGTATCATCCATGCAGTGAGATACCATTGCTTTCCTTCTCATCAGAACAAGACTCATGATTCTTGAGTTTTCCTCAAGAACCTACTTTTATATATCGGTTGGAAGTTGCTTGGGTTCAACATGTGACTGGTCTGAGTTGTCTTGGGATGAGTACTTTTTCCCACCAAGATAGGCCCAATTTCTAGAGTTGGTAACTAGTTCTCTTGCACCCAAGATTGCATGAATGCAAAAGGGGAGAGGATAATTTGATATATCGAATTGTGAGGGTAATAACAGAGTGTGCTTTTGCACGAAACACGGTAAAAAGTAGTAAATTTTAAACCCAATTGACAATTTTCTAATCTACCAGAGATTCTATTTCAAAAATAAAGTAATCGACACATGTCCTATAGAAAAATTCATTAGTATTTTTTAGATTAATCTTTGTTGGTCGTCTTGCAGAAAAGGTTTCAAAAACTTTTCTTCTATGAAATGTCCTGCAAAAACTATGTTAAATCCCTAAAACACATGTTGCAAACCAAACAATTAGCTAAAATAAAAACATAATGAAAGACTAAAAATCAAAAATTCAACCTAGAAATTTCACCAATCAGATGTGTCATTCAGAGTGGCAAATGCGTCGTAGCTTTTCACCAGTCAGTTCTAGTTCGATAAGTCACTGATGCATTGAAATTTGTCATATGTGTCATTTTCTTTGTCAAATGCAGTTCATAATATCAATTGCATTGTTTTGTTTGTCAGATGTGTTGGGTCATATGATACCTACAAAAATAAAAAAGAACGTATATGGATTTATAAAGAACATGTCTTCACATAGGGTTCACCAATGTAACATCATGAAAACAAGAAAGGTTAAAATAAAACAACAATGCAATCAAGCTCTAATGCAATTCAAAGTCAAACAACAAAGAACAAAGGAAACAAGCTAAAACATAAAACACAGAATGATCTCACCCAATATCTACATCCTTCCATGAAGGACCTCAATTGTCCTTCTCCATTTCACAGTGATGGTATTCTTTTCCTCAGATTTTCAGTAAATGTGCAAGTATAGCCTTGATAGATGTGATTATAGCAAAATATCGAAGATTAAAAAGTGCTCCAAAAGTCATACAATTTCAGGAGGAGTTGAAATGATGAGAGTCGGGTCAATTTATGGAAAATTGATCATTCGAATGAGAAGGCAAGATTGAAAGACAAAAAAATGATTCAGATTAAAAGATTTGACATGCATTGAGATAGGTGTTAGTATTGACATGAGTGATAAAACCTAAGAATAGAGATCAAGATTAAATAATGATTTAATCTCTAGTTGAAAGTATTAAAAAATTAGAAGAATAATGTTTGCATGAAAGGGATAAAGATAGATTAAAGAAAATGATCTGTTCGAATGCACGCATAAATTAATTAATTAAATAAAGACATTTAATTAATAAATGTGTGCATGCATAAGAGTTAAAACTAGATAGCTAACTAGTTATGGCCAAGAGTTTATTCGTGAAAGACAATCAGTGATTAAATCAGGAGATAACTGACTGATTTAAATAGATCTTGAGTCAAGTGGAAATGAATACTTAGATAACTTAAACATTTATCTAAATATAGAAGACTATGTCAAAAATAGACTTTTATGAATTAAATGATTATTTAATTCAACATTCAACATTTAGGGATTAAATTAAATAAATAAAATTTATTTAATTGACTGAAGAAAAGATTAATGAATAATTATATTATTTATTTAATTATAGTCAAAAATATGATTAAGATAAATTAAATAAGAATTTATTTAATTTAAGGAGGATAAAGTTAATTAGTGACGTAATTAAATAAAGAATGTTTATTTAATTAATTAGGATTTGAATAAAGATAATATGAATTAATTAAATAATTAAGTTTATTTAATTAATAGAAGAATAAATGTTATAATGAATTAATTAAATAATTAAAACTTATTAAATTAATAGATGAGAAAGGACTTTAGAAAGTAATTAAATAATTAACATTATTTAATCATGATCATGAAAATATGAATTATGAAGAAATTGAAGTTGTAGGCTTAGACCAAATTTCAGTGTCTACAAAAAGAATTGGTTTCCTTGAGGTTATGTGGCAACTAGGAAATGTTGAAAATGAGCATTTGTTGAATCAGGGAAGATGAACTTTCTTTCCTTCATATATTTTTTTTTCTTATTTTGTAATGACCAAAGGAGGTTGGAATAACATCCTTGAAATACTCAAAAAATACCGCATGCAAAGGACTGTTGAGAGGGTCAGATATGATCCTAAAGGTTTTATGGATTGGTTGAATGAGAGAAACAAGAGCTACAAATATGTCCACATTTTCTGGTATCTAGAATATGTAATAAGAAATATATCAAACAGTTTGGAATAGGAAAAGAGGTTAGCAAGGTGGATCACATTCAATAAGATACAAAGGAAAATCAAGTAGGAAGAACTTGATTTCAAGATCCTCCCAGAGGTTGAGGATATAATACAAAAGGTGGAGCATGTAACAAGGAATTTTGATTTAATAGTAGGCCATCTTGAAACTAAATGGGTAATTAGTAAAGATAAAGGGAAGGATCCAATTGTAGAAGAATAGAGTGGAGGAGAAATCCCTACTATAGGAGAAGAATCTACATCACAAGCCCACGAAGAACCAAAAATAAAGTTCTTTGTAAGGAGAAAGAGTAAGGAAAAGAAACCTGATGAAACCTACATTCCCACTTAGCAAGAGGAACACAAGCATCTTTCTCTTGTGCCAAAAATACCACCCCCATCTCCACGAAGGCCGATAGAGCCTGAAATTGTGAATATTGATGCTCCACCACCTAGTGAAATACCACCCAAAGATCCACCATTGAAAAGACATAAGATTGAGGCCACTAGTTTAGTGGACTATGATGATGAAGGTTTTGATGATGATATTTGGGTGTCTGAACAGGAAATGCAGGAAGGAGTGCCCACTGCATCTGTAGTAAGGGAAAAAAATCAATTGGGATAAATATTGAGTAAATCTTAGAGGGCTCAATGGAAGTGATGATCTGTGGGTTGAGGCATGCGCCAAATGTAGAAGTTAAGAAAGCCAACTTCACATACCCTGAAGATCACCTGCATGCAAATAACCTCATGGGAAAAAATCTACTCCAAAAAGAGAAGAAAGACATGAAGAACATCATTGAAGCAGAAGAAGCTGCAAACAACTATCAAAAGATGACTACTATGGTGTTGAAGAACCTCCTCTGAAGATAGGATGATTAGGATCAAGAAGACAACAACCTGCATGAGTTCCCCCAACGACACTACTCAAATCAAATGGAAAACAAAGTCAAACACCTGGAACGAAGATATAGATGGAACAAGTACCAATAGTTTGAAAAACATTGATCAACTAAGAATGGAAGATTCCTTCCAAGGAGAAACCAAGGAAGCATTAGCATAAATAGTATAATACTCCCCCATAATGCTGACTGGGAGAGCTTGAAAAATCCATTGAAATGATGCGTAACACCCTGTAGTGCATGAAGGAGAAGAAACAACATCTGAAAGTGCACAAGAAAGCACCTGCAACTGAAAAAGTGGTGTGCAAAACAAAGCACACATACATGAGACTGGAATCATATGGATTCACTATCATCGTGGAGGGACACTCACTGAAAAAATGTGTGATGGAAAAAAAAAGGCACTACACAACTCCCCCATGACACTTTATAATACAGTGCAAGTACAAAATATGGCACAACCTTATGTGCAAAATCCCCAAAATACATGTACAATAGTGTGGCACTTTATCTCAGTGTGTTTACATATAAGATTGCTTAAAAATGATGCAAAAAATTCCCACAAAGGACAAAACACTGGAAATACATGAAGAATAGCCAAAAACGAAGCAACCCACGTAAACAAGAAGTTCCCAAGAGTTAATATGTCCAGGTAATTCACTAGAGTGTGAAAACATAGAAAATTGAATAAAATATACTTGGAGTGAAATTTGGAAAAATTGCATGGATGGAACTAAAGAGCTCTAAAATACAGTTCCAATGCTGCTGAGATTGCAAAAAATAGAGAAATTGGTCAAAAGTTATGAGCTCAGGACTGAAAACAACTCCTTTGACTTCAACTGGCTATAGAAAGCACCAACAATAGAAACAGGTGATGAAACCCATACCACTAGAAAGTTGATGGAATCAACTTTCTGACGCTATCTCATTTTCCAAAAAATGATATCGTATGCCCAAGATACGACCTCTAGAAGAAAACAACTTCAAAGGAGAAAAAAACCAGTGCTGGATTAAATTTGACGGTCAAACGGCCGTCACAGCAAAATAACAAGCTTAAATTTGACAGCCAAATGACTGTCACCACACTTGCACAACTTGGCTTACAAAAACAATGTTTTTTTTGAAACAAAAACATAAAAAAAAATACAATGAATTTTTTTTCTTTTTAAAAAATATTTAAAAAAAGCTTTGATTTTTGTTTTTTTAAATCATAAAAAAAAGAGGCCACCGACAGTCAGATCGCTGGGCGGCTATAAGGCCGCTGGTGGCTGACGCAAGTGGTAGCTGTACAGGGCCCGCAAGCTTGTGTACGTAAGTACCTGTGGGTACCCTGTACCTCAGGCCTGAGCAAGCCTTTAAAAGGATTTTTTTATAACTTCTTTTTTTTTAGTTTTGATTTAAAAAAAAATAAATAAACCTTTACAATAGATATTTTATTTTATTTTTTTGAAAAAAATAAATTCAGAAAATAAACTTTTACCAGGCTAAAAAATAATTTCTTGATCTGCGTGCAGACGGCTGTATGAGGCCATACGAGTTTTTTTTTGCCTCTTGGATCAATTGTGTCCAAAATGGATGAATGAACAGTCATTTTTGGGGTTTTAGATCACTGCGGACTCAATGGCAAGGTCCTTTTGGACTCAAAAGAATTCGATCAAACAGGTATGCCCTGGATCAAAAGAGACAAGCCCCAAACCCTTGAAGCTCCAAAAATCCTTCAAAACATGAACAAGAAGTAGCAGGTCTGGAGCTCTAGTACCATGTAGAAGTTGAGAAAGCCAACTTCACAGACTCTGAAGATCACCTATATGCAAATAACCTATCATAGAAAGGAAAAGATGGAGACAAAAAAACAAGGGTGCTCTAGAAGCTTCATGAGAGATTGCATTAACAGAGTTAAAAATATACAATGGATCAATCCTTAAAAAGAGATCATGCAAACTTAAAAGTAACCCTAATAGGTAGACATTTAATAATTAATATTAATTATTAAATGTCACAATATGCAAACTAAAGTGAAATCTTAAGAGAGGAATAAAGGTAACTTAATTAACATAATTAAGTTAAAACCTTTACTCTAACACCAAATTCTCAGATGATGAATCATTTGTAAAGACTCAAGCTTTTATGGAATTTGCATATAGGGCTAAAAGATATGAGTATGCAAATAATCTAGCTATAGAAAGGAGCCTTCATCCAGAGCTGCTTGATACTATCATTATAAAAGGGTGAAATGAAAAAAGGGTGAAATGAAATGAGAGCTAGATTCCAAGAAATGATTGCAAAGGAGGGTTGGCAGTTGGTGAGAACTAGTGGCATCTTGTTACTATCTGAATGGGATCTAGCTTCAACCATAGCCTTCAACACAATCAAGAAATGTGACATACCTCTCTATGATACAAAAGAAGAAGTTGCACTTGCACTACAATAGTCTACTTTCAGCGAGGAATAGGAAGCCTTGGCTATATGGTCTTTATCCCCAAGCACAAGAAAGCCGAACATTGTTAAGCCTACGCCTAACTATATTGGAGGCATAATAATAAAAGGAGTGTCAAAAACATTGACCTTAGAAGTTGCAAATATTTTAGTTCATGTTGCACAGTTCACAAGGGCCACTGTGGAGGCTGTGAATGTTGAAAAAGATAAACTCAGGACATAATTGAATAACTTGTTGGTTAAATATGGAGATCTTGAGAGGGATAATATGCAATTACAAACAAAGGTAGCATTATTGGAGGATGTGTTGCAAAGGTTAAAACTTGGAAATCCAAAGTATAATGATGTTGACTCTCCCACCACTACACAAAAGGATGTATCCCTTGAGTTTACTACTAATGTAAGTTCTTCATGGGAAATTGTGCAATATAATATGGGAAGTGTTCCCATTTCAATAGTAGAACCCAATACATCAGAAGGGCTGCAAGCAGAAGGGGATATCAATAGGGAGGAATTGCTTAGGCAATTGCATGAATATAAATAAAAATGTAGCAATCATGATGAAGATGCTTTTAAGAGAAATATGAGGATTGTCACAATAGTACTAGAACATTTGAATAGAAGAGTGAATAACAAATTGAATAGTATTCACTACAGTTATTCATTAATGGTTGATGCAATCGGAATGTTTGACATTGACAAAGAAAGAGCTATTCCACTCATGGAACTCTAGATCCCTAGGAAGCAAGAATTGATATTGATATGAATTGGGGTTAAGCAAGATCCCAATCTACCTGAAATGTTTAAGCCTACCATGGTTCTTGTAAATAAGATTGAGGGATACATAGGTAATATTGAGACATTGGAGAAAAAGATAAAGGAATTGGTAAAATCCTTCCATGAATCTCATCATGGACTTCTTCCATCCATTTTAAGGGATGATGGTAGCATTAAAACTCTACAGGAGTAGAGAAACAAAGCAAATAAGGTTATAATTTCAAATCAAGCTATGAAAATTTGGTAGAAATTTGATATGGAGACATTAAAGGTAAACATGGATATGTTAGTTCATGTTGAGACTGTCCTATTGGAATTTGATAAGGAAGCTAACTAGATTGTCACCAAGTATGCACCTTATAGACAGAGGGCTGATGAAGTAATGATCTTTAATTGGCCTACTCAAGAAGAATTCCTAGCATGGAAAGGCAAGTACTTGGAAAGAGTGGGGGGTCTAGCATTAAGAGTGGTAGGCTAATGGTTTGAAATTTTGAAGTCTACAACCATGATGAATAATGGATAGATGGGAATGCACTACATAGCCTGGATTTAGTATAGATTAGGCTTTTGATAAATTATGGAGAAATATAGTGTATCTTATTCAAAGTTGAATTGATGATAGGGCTGTAAACACAGTTTTTTCTTTTGTCTTATCCTTTTCTATTTTCTTCATGCTTTTTCTTCCTTTCACTTTGTGTGTGTGGGCACAAGTTTTGAGGTAACTGTTTAGTTGTACCCATTTTGAAAATTGGACCAGATCTCCAACAACGAATGAAGGCTACTTTCATTTTCTCACATGTCTCCCACCTCTTGGGAATGCATTGTAACTGAATGAGAGAATCTTTGATGTAGAAATCCAATATTTTTTTGACATGTGTACTTTCTAGCCTGAGGCTTGTTTTGCTCCTTCATTTCTATAAGAAGGAATTTAGGGCAGAAAGTAGGGGTTCATTTTTTTTCAATTAACATTATGAATTGTAAGGAGAATACTAAGCATGTTTTAGATTTTTTGGTCTTAAGTTTTAGAGCTCATTGTTATGTATGTAATTTGGATAACAATATAGCAAAATATATATAGAGAAATACCAATTTCATGGCTACTATCTCTCCTTGTGCTCGTTTTATGAGTTATGAATGAAAATAATCCAAGATTTCTTTTATTTGTCTCTATTGTTCATTAATGGATGTTTGATTTCATTCCTACTTATTGATTCAATGAATTAATGCAAATGCTTGGATGAGATTGCTAACTCATGAAAATCATGTGCTAGGATACTGATAAGTAGTATTAGTCATGAATGTAATAGGGGAATGTTGTAATGCAGTATATCTTGAGACTATACATTGCTATTGTTGAATTTTTATCTAGTTGTATGGGTTGATTTTGACTCTGTGCTTAGGATAAAGGGACTGGTTCATGCAATGTACTTATGGGTCAGTTTTTGTGTTGATTCGTCAGCTAATCACTTTTAATTTACAAAATTTTATGTGGATACCATTGTAGTTTTTTTGTGTTGATGTTCCATCTTCTCGTGCTCTAAGTATAAAACATTGATGAAAAAGCTGCCAACTTATTTAATGTATTAGGACTTTGAGCAATTTTATGAGAAGTATTTATTATTAACAATGTATTTGATTATAATTATGTGAATTTCCTGAGCATACATTGTGGGATAAACCTCCTAGGTTTTATAGAGCCCAAAGTGTAGGAGTAGAAGTTTTGTTGCTTCCATTCATTCTTTGGCCAATCCCTTTGGAGTACTGATCATTGGAAATGGTAAAGTCCATAGGTATTTCTCGAGATCAGTTTGGTTCTTAAAAAAATAACCAACATACCCAAGGGTGCTCTTTCTTCTGAAACAAAGTTACTTGTAGAGAAAACTATGTTATGGCACCAAATACTTGGCCACATTGGAGAAAAGGGTCTAAGGACCTTGAAAAATAAAAAACATTGTTGAAGGTTTGACTGATTATAATCTTGAATCCAATTTTTGTGAGCACTACATTTATGGAAAGCAAAATTATATTCAGTTTAACTCGAGTTCTCATAAATCTTGTGGTGTATTGGATATTTTTCATTCTAATGTGTTTGGTCCTATAGATGTTCCTTCAATTGGTAAATCCACATATTATGTTTCATTTATTGATGATTATAGTAGGACACGGGTATATTTTCTAAAGAGTAAATCTGAAGTTTTCAGTCAATTTAAAGAATTTAAAGCAATTGTTGAGTTGAAGATGGGAAAGAAAATAAAATATTTAAGGATTGATAATGGCAGTGAATTTTTCTCTAATGATTTTGATAAATTATGTAAATATTGTGGTATTCATAGATAGAAGAAAACTTCTTATTCTCCACAACAAAATGGAGTTGTATAAAGAATGAACATGACACTGATGGAGAAGGCTAAGAGTATGTTGAGTGGTGTTGGTATAGAATAAAGGTTTTGGGCTGAAGTTTTTTCCACACAAGCCTTCATTAAGATATCTTAGATTTTTTGGATGTGAGGCCAAAGGAGAAGCAAACAAAGTTGGAGAGCAAGGTTGTGAAATGTATCTTCATCGGATATAGTTATGGTGTGGAAGGATACAAGCCTTGAGATCCTATTGTACAAAAGGTAATACATAGTAGAAGTGTTATTTTTATAGAAACTAAGACTTCTTCTATTGCATTGCAATAAAAACAAGCTAAACAAGAAGATGTGATTCAATTTCCTTCTACACCTAAGAAAGTTGAATTAAGAGTCCAAGGATAGACAAGAAGTTGAGAAGAGCTCATCTAGCTCTAGATCTCTAGAAGAGGAGGAAGAACCTCCAACTCAACATGTTTGTAGGTCCACAAGACAAAGACAACCTCCTGAAAGGTATTCAACTAATGATTGGAGATGTATTTTTTCTTTGAATACTAACATGGATGAACCCATATTTGTAGAAGAGGCACTAGGTATGAATGATGCAGAATCCTAGAAGATTTCTATGGATGAAGAAATATCATCTTTGAAAAAGAATGATACATGGGATCTTGTACCATTTCCTAAAGGATGAAAACCTGTTGGTTGCAAATGTATGCACAAGAAAAATATTTATTCAAATGGAGGTATTAAAAAATACAAAGCAATGTTGGTTGCAAAAGGTTACTCTCAAGTTGAGGGTGTTGATTATGGTGAGATATTCTCTCTCATTGCAAAAATGACATCCATTATATTTTTTCTTTCTATTGTTGTTGCTTATGATTTAGAGGTTGAGAAAATGGACGTGAAAACTTCTTTCCTTCATGGTGATTTGGAGGAGGATATTTATGTGACACAACCAGAGAACTATGTGGTGAAAGGTAAAATTAAATTGATTTGCAAATTAAAGTAATCTTTGTATGGACTAAATAAAAGTCCTGGGATATGGTACCAAAAATTTGATACATATGTGTTGAGTTTCAGATTTGAGCATTCTAAATCAAATCATTATGTTTATTATAAATCTGATGGGGATTGTTTCCTGTTTATTGCATTATATGTTGATGATATGTTATTTATTGGTATAGAGAAAGATATGACTTCAAAACTAAAATATCAACTTGTTGATAAATTTGTAATGAAAGATCTTGGAATAGATAAACACATTCTTGGGATGGAAATTAAAAGAGATAGATGAAAAGAAAGCTATGGCTTGGCCAAAGTAAGTATGTCAACTCAATTTTATAGAGGTTTGATATGAAGGGTTTTAGACTATTGTGTGTTCCTATTTCAATTGGAACAAAGTTATCTATTTTAGATTGTCCAACATCTCCATTAGAGATGGAAGACATGATCATAGTGCCTTACCACAATGCATTTCAAAGTTTTATGTATTCTATGGTTTGTACTATACCAAAAATTTCCCAAGTGTGAGAACTTTCTAGATATATGTCTAATCCTGGTAGACTTCATTGGGATGTAGTTAAAAGAGTCTTCAGATATTTGTAGGGTACCTCAGATTATTCCTTATGTTATCAAAGTAATATGATTGAAGATGAGATTTTCCTTGATATTCATGGCTATGTGGATTCAGACTAGGCAAGTGATGTTGATAGTAGAAAATCCACCAGTGCTTATGTGTTTACTTTATTTGGTGGTGCAATTATTTGGATGAGTGAGCGATAGGCTGTGGTTGTTTTTTCCACTACAGAAGTAGAGTATATGGCAGCTACTCATGCTTGTAAAGAAGCCATTTGGCTTAAGATACTGTGTTTAGATATTGAAATAAAACAAGGTACATCGACAATTTATTGCGATAGTTAGAGTGCGATATGTCTAGCCAAGCACCTGACATTTCATGCTAGGACCAAGAAAATTGATGTATAGTATCATTTGGTTAGAGATATGGTTGAAGATGGTAGGGTGAAGTTGGATAAGATAGAGAGTATGATGAATGTTGTTGATTCTTTAAATAAGCCTATGAGCACAGAGAAGTTCAGATGGTGTTTAGAGACTATGGGACTTTTGGACCCTAGCAATTGAAGAGATGATGTTTACACCCTCACGTTTCTCTTTCAAGGTGTTTGACAAGTGGAATATTTGTTGGGAAAATGTGTCTCAACCTTGCAATTATATATAATTTATTATTGGTAGGATGTATATATATATTTCCTAGTTACACTGATAGGTGTATACAATGGAAACAAAGAGAAAAGTGTGAGCATGTTAACATTTTTAGGAAACTCCTAAAATGTTTGACATACATTAAATAATGATATATTGTAAATCTAGACCATTCAATGTTAGGTTTTAGATCTAATGGTGGATATTTTGTTGGCCTGTATTTCCCTAGAACGTAACCCTATTTTATGAGGGTGTTGCATTATGGTTGCGAGAAAGACGGTGATGTATTTTGAGAGTTTGATAGTGGTCATGTTGTCTCTTCATTTTTGAGTGGTGATAATCCTGTGAGAAGCTTGCTCTGCAAGTATATTATAATCTTTGTGATTTATTGAATAATATATTGGGCAGATTTTGGAGTGTGGGGTTTTTCTCCCAAAAGGGTTTTCCCCATGTAAATCACTGTGTCGTGGTATGCATGATATTTATGTTTATTTTGTTTAAGTTTTTGTAACTGCTAAATATTTGTAATTTTTTTGCATTATTCTCCTCTCAAGATTAGTGTAGGAAGTTGTTTGACTACCTTAGCTTCCTTGCAAGGGTGTCAAACTGGCCAAACATGGTCCATTAGCAACAATTAAACAATATGATAGTTATTTTTTTTTAAACATAAATAGAAAATAAAAATAGAACTAAAAAAACAACTACCCCCAATCTTGTGTAAGGAACTCGTATAGTTCCCATTGTTGGTATCATTACTACCCCCCTTATATTTTTCATGCCATTTGAATTCCATATCCCACAAGAGGTAGAGCATATTTTTTGATCTACCACAACTTTGGAGCTAAACCTAGAAAATGCATTCAACTTTCCTTCTAATTCCTCCACTTTTCTTTTGAAAGTAGCCATCTCAACAACAAATTATTTGTTTTTTCTACATCCAACCTAGGTTGGTTCAACTTTAGGATCAACAAGTATTATTAAGAGTAATAGAAAGAGAGGTTTGTGGCCCCCAAGAAGAAGAAGGGTAGAATCAGAAAAAAATACCAAGTATTGTCTAAAGGAGAGATTAATGTCATTGGAGACTTTGTAGAATAAAGAAATAGATTGAAGAAAAATCTCTCAAATTGGCCAAAATGTAAAACAAATTTTATAGATATTTCCTCTAGGAATTATTGAGCATAAAAATATATGGATCTTAATATGGATACCCAATATCATAGAAGTTATAGGAAAGAGAACATATACTAATATTTAAAATAATAATAAAGGAAATATTATTATTTAAGGAGTGTTAACAATAGGAAATGCCAAAGTTTCCTAGGTAGATAGAAGAATGTATTCAACTATATACATGGATTTATAAAATGAGAAAATTCTCATTGATGGGTAAAATACAATTAAATCATCAAAAGGATATGGCTAGGATGAGGAAGGGATTTGACCTAGAAATCACAAAGTGTCATGTATCCCATTCTTGAGCCCTCTAAATTATGTTATATTTTGATCTATGTTTTGATTTTGAAGCCAAAACTTATTTTAAATATATTTATATTATAATCTAATGGTTTCACTTTATATCAATTTGATATTATTTGTATATGTGAAGTTGATTATCTTGAAATGTTTTGATTAAAGGGAAAAATGGGTTTTGAAGGGACTCGAAACCCTTTACAACCAAAGATACAAAATGCTTCTAAGAAAAAAATTCAATAGACCACCAGCAACAACCCAATAGCCAAAAAACACAAATAGGTGGGTGCTAAACTAAAAGTAAGACAAATAACCACCAACAACACCCATCAGCCACAAAACAACAAAATAACCAAAAAGAAACCAAACCATAGTAGGAAACAAAAAGAAAGAAAGAGAAGACCACACACTAATTCAATCCACTTAGAGTATTGACAACCTCAATCTGCTGATTCTTGTGCCTCTCGACCATATCCAACAACTCCTTCTTCTCAACATCAAATGTTTTTTTCCAATCAACTAACCCTCTTCCAGTAGGACCTTTGTCATCATCCTTAACAATTTTTTTCATTTTCCCTTGGCCACATGCTCTTTCTCCATAAGCTCAGAGAAATAAACTTGATCCTCCTTGAGCTCACTAATTTTCCTCAAAAGGACTTCCAGGGAGTTTGTACTATTCTTGATAGAGATATGGCATGCCTACATTAACTTCTTTATATATGTATTAATGCCTAGAACCTTGGCTTCCAGAGCCACCAATCTATCATCATACAGAGACTTAAAATCACGATAAGAACCTTCAAGGTCCACCATTCTGTCTATAAGAATGTTTAATACTGAACCCTTCAGAATATTCTTCATATTCTCCTTTAAGCCTCTAATTTTAATATTAATCTTATTGAACTCCTGAAGAGTCCATTTAGCCAATTTAAAGGTACTAGTGGCCCTAGCCCTAGCCATATCTAGTAAATCAAACATGGAAGTAGCATCATCATCAAGGTAAGAAAAGTCCTTGGAAAGAGGATTTACCTTCAAAGGCTCTTGTTTGGCTTTACTCTTCTTCGCCTCCTCCTCATCCAAACCCCTAATTTCCTCATTTTGTTCCTCCTTGGGAAATTCCTACATGGGAGAATCGTCAATGGCCACCATCTTTTTACCAGAATCCTTATCCTCACTAGCCACATTTGGGTCCTTGGTAGGAACCTCAGAGGCCTTGTTCTTTAAATTAGCAATACATTTATAAATTCTCCTCAGTTTATCAACCAAACCCTCAACATTACCCTGTGTCCCCACCTTCAAACCACCACCAACAACAACTTTACGAACAACCACCTCCACAAACTTAGGAGAAGAATCACCTAACCCCACCTCTATGTCCTCACTCTCAGAAAGGGCCAACCACTTAGCTGCCCTGTTACACTTAGCACTAGCCACCTTCCTCTTCTTCGAAGACATAGTTGCTACCATAGGAGAAGCATCCTCCTCATCCTCATTCCATTCCTCCTCCTCCTATGAAGAGGAATCTGAACCTGATGACCCAGAAATATCAGTTACAACTTTTTCCTTTCCCTTGATGGTTGGAGCAGGGATAAGAGTCTTGACATGCTCCATGATAAGTAAGATAAGCCCTTCATGGGGGAAAGGGCTCTCCTATTCTTTAGACGAGTATACACCGAGACCTCCAAAGAAGATAATAGAAAAAAAGGAAATGAAATGAACAAACCATTTCTAAAATGGTTGAGGAGAGTAAAATGGTGACCAAGAATAGCCCTAAACCTCCCTTCCAGAGTCACGTAGTGCATCATGACCTCAACAACACTCACCTAGATTTTCTTGAGGGAAGTTCTCTTATAACCCTAGCTCTCTAATTTGATTAATTTCTTCCTCTCATCATCTTTAAAAAACTAGACCATTGCTTCTTCATTACTTTTTTTTATCCTTAAAAAACTTTTGAGCTATATTTGACATCCTCATGACAATAGCAACCAAGTCCTCATTAACCTCCACTTCTAGACCTTTAACCTTGAGCTTACGATTATGCCAGAAAGCAACAAATTGCATCGAGGCATTAGCGTCATGCCCATGCAATCTCTCCAAAAATGGAGTGAAATTCCCATGGCTCAAAATACTCCAAAGTTTCTTCTTTCTTCAAATGTCACAACAAGAGTGCAACTCGATTTGTCTCCTATCACCACCCATGGAAACTGACACAAAACTCACAAAACCCTTGCAAAAACAACTCAACTGAAGACCAAAGAGCTGAAAACTACCCACAAAGCATGCAAACTGAAGGAAGGTACTAGACCTTAAATTCTGCATCACCTCACCCCACACCATCATTCCTTAATAAAATCATAGCTTTCTCGAGAAGGATCAATCCCTCCTCCCACGAATGAAATCCATTTAAGCTGACAACCTCATTGGAAAAAAAATATGCCAATGAGTTTCCTTCTCAGTAAACATGAGAGATGCGGGTCTCATCACAAGATTGCAACATAATTATCGTATCCTTGATAAGTTGGTCAACATTCCAACTCGGAGAATGAGTGCCATGCAGATAATTTATAATGTTCATGGAGTCACCTTCCACCCATAATTTGGAATAACCTTTGTTGATAGCATACCTAACACTTATGAACACAGCCTCTACCTCCGTGCAATGATTGGTATGAATACCCAATGGGATTGCATTATCTTGAAATGTTAATGCATGATTAAATTACGTTTTAATAACACAATAATTAAACTAACTACCTTGTTGGTTTAATGAGGTGGATGTAGGAGATAGTTCTCCCCCTCCCAAGTGAGGAGGGAGAGCTTTACCAAAGAGAGTGAGGTAGACCAAAAAGAATGTTAGGACCACCATGTCTATGAGAATTCACACACATGCATTATTTTATGTTTTGATGTAATATATGTGGATGTTTGTTTTGATTTGTTTGATAATTGTGTTTTGTTTGTTCATGTTTTAATGTAGGGAGGATTTGAAACTCTCAAAAACCTCTCTAAAACTTTAATGACAATAGATTAAACAAAATAAGAAATGGCAAATTTAACTCAAGAGATTGTTTGCATATCAAAACTCTGAAGTGCTCAATTAAAGAAATCTAATTACACATTATTTTCAGTCATCAATGGACTAATGAAAAACAAATAAAACTCATACAAACATCTTTTATGCAAATGAAAATTTGTAGTGCCTCTCCATGATTCACCATGTTTATGTAATTAGTTGGTTAGTTTAGTCCATCAACATTGTTCTGATCATGTTTAGATCTCGATTTGTGGTCAGATTTTGGTTGGTGTTTACTTCATTTAATTTAGATTTGTTTGGTAAATAATTCTATCTGTTGTCGCATTAAAATATAATTATTTAATTGAGAAGGAATTATAATTATAGTTTATGATCAAAGTAATAACATTTTAAGTTGCTTATAGTAAGGATTGTTTTATTAAATAGATATAAAATTAAGTAATAAATGTATATAAGAGTAGAGTATAATTAATAAATAAATATTAAATGGGTGAATATTTAGTTTAAACAAATTATAATATATCTGGTGGTAAAAATTAGAAATAGTGGTAGTGAATGAAAAATACAAAATATAAATGATTAAATAAAGATAAGTCTGCATGCAACATCGTGTGTAATTAAGGAAATTGGTTGCATGTATGCGTTAATTGTGGCATGTAATATGAAGTCCCTACATGAAAAAATATCTCTTCTTATTTCCAACACTGCCAAAATCTCTTCCTACTCACTTATCTGTCCGTTACAATAGCCTGTAGTGGTCCCTTGATGCAGGTGGAGTGGAGAAATAAATGTTTGAAACGATCTCTTTATCCCCTATTTTTTGTTTTTTTGGGCTCTTCAACGATATTAGGGCACAAAATAATAAAGCTTTGGGGACCAACAAGGATCTTTATCACTACCTACCCTCGATCTAACCATAAAAAAAGAACTTGGCTCTTCTTGATCTGCAGGGAATCAATCTGAACAATCTCCAACTTGAAGGATCAACATTTTCTTCGCCATTTTTCCATCACCACTGTAGGATTTCATCTGATATATATACCTTTATGTTTTAATATAAGGGAGGATATCTAATTTTTATAGATTTACAAACAAATTGCATGCATGTGAAGTGAGAGCGGTCAAATGGGGGAAAATAGGATGCCGAAGGAGGGTACGACAAGAGTGGTGAGGATGGTGAAAGTGAGTTGTGAATACCTTAAGAAGCTATGGAGAAGGATTGATCAGTGGGATAGTAGACGAGGTAGGTAGACAATGAAGCACATACTTCACTCTGTTCTTTATACTTTACATTTCACTGGGACATCAAGGATTCAAGCTAAGGGAAGCATTTATGGCCATGATCTTCAAAATAGTGCACACTTATTCATTCCTCTCTTGTTTACTTGCTTCCAGGCTTGTGGATTTGTATGAATATATTATAATCCTTGAGTGTTTGATTTTCATCTATGTTAATCTAATCCAAGGATTAGACGTCTGAGGCTTGTTATTGTGGGAAATTATATGAATCTCCTAACAATTAGCTATTTCATAGATTTTAAACCACTCTAGAATTAGAGTAAAAGATGATATTAATTATGTGTTCTTCTTGACCGCGAGGGTTGAATTATTGCTGAATGTCTATAGAAAATCAATTTTTTAGTGATAAAATATCGATCTAAATTCAGACTCCTTTCTTAATTAGTTCTTACGCAGATTATATATGGCTTACCAATGCTTCTCATGACCATACTACTAATAGTTTTGGATATTGTATTATTCTTCTCCCTTTGGGCTGAATCTCAGCCTGCCATGCCATTTAGAACTTAGTTTTTCTTGTATGAGCTCTGTTTGTAACTTCACATGTGCTTTATCCATTCATTTATAACAGTTATTCCATCTTTACATCAGAGAAAACTGCATCTCTTGCCAAAGTAGTCATCTCTCAGTTTCAAAATCAATGGATAGGCCAATGTTCTACCATCCAGCAGATGCTTGACCGAATCCCTTCTTTGCAATTGAATTTTTTCTTACCAGTGTATCTTAAATGTCACTGTCGATGGTCTGCCAGTTATCTTTACTTATCTACAATCACAATAGAAAATCTAATTAGACAAATGGAAAAGTATATAAGGATTGGACATGACATTGCTCATTAAATATGTAATTAGTTGTCCTGTACAGAAAGCAATTAATTGAGATCAGACCTCAAATTGAAATCCTTCTTATCCGAGAGAAGCCAATGCTTGCCATTTTAAATGCTACAAATTTCTAACAGGTATTCTAGACTGGTTTAGATGTGAAGTAGAAATGGTTTTTTCTATAACAAATTTAGATACCATTACTCATATGTTACAATTTATCAGGCACACTTTACTTGTCGTTCGTAGGATGATCTTTCTAAGTCACTCCCAAACTCTATTCCAGTGTGATTATTATATAATTATATTAAATGCAACGCCACTTATGACACAAGTTACTTGGAGAAGTTAGTAGCTCTGGCTGTTCATTTTATAGTAGTGTGTTCGTAAGATTAGAGTCTAAAATGTGTAAATGTTTCATGTAAAACATTTGGCAACCAAGCATAAATATTTCAGAAACAAACAAAGAGAATCTAATCTAACTTTCAATCGAGATCTCATCAATCCACCAATGGAGGAATACAATCACATCTTAAGCAAGCACCGAATCATACCGATCTGGTCAAATCACGAGATATGTCTCAAAGAAATTGGATATGTTTTCATCTTGGTTTATGGTTTTAATGAATAAAGTAGAGACTGCCTGTATCACAAGAAACATCTGCAAGCTTACACTAACGATGTACGTGTGTGAGATAAATGCATAGACCTAATATTGGGAAAATACACATTTTGCTTCCTCTGGAATGGCCCAAAGGGAATGTTTGAAATCTTCGAATTGAGTGATTGATGTGTCTTTGCTGCCTCGAATGAATCCATTTCAAACTTATCTTGCAGTAATAACATTCGATGTGATCACCTTTATTTGAAGCTTTTGACCGACCTGTTTGCATGTTATGTTTAAGCTTCCACATTTTGCATGCATGTCTTTGATTATGAGGGGTGCGTATACTCTATTCCATGGCTCTCGTTTAGGATGTTAGGAATGGTGGTGGTAGTTGGCTATACACCTGCCAATTGTATGTACTTGAATTCCTAGGCTAATTCAATGAATCCACCTTGTCTATTATTATAGCAATTGAAGGGAGTATACTTTTATTTATAGGAAATTAAAGTATATATAGTTAATACTGCTTTTAGAAGTAGATATTTAATCTTATTTTCTTATTAAAAGTTACTTTTTCATGTTTGAATTAATTTTAATCTTTGGTATAAGCTAGTTGTGAGATATTTATCATTTAGTTAGTTTTAGATATAATCTCTTATTATATATGTGTAATAGAGCTTAACTTCATAATAAAATAATTTTATAGATTTTAAATATACATTTCTTAGGTAATAAAAGGATTCTTCCTAATACTATGTAAGGTTAATATAAAATCACGAGATGATAATCTTAATAGGCATACTTTTCTATATATATCAATTAAGTTAATTTTTGGTATGCTCTAAGTGGGAGATTGATAAAACGTAGTGTTATGGCATGTGGTAGCTTAAATAAATAAGAATGTTATTGCAATATACTCTTGTATCATTTATAGACATATAGATCTACTATTGTAATATATATGTTTCCTTGGTGGAAGGTAACTAACACCTTATTTCTTCGTAGATTTATTATAAGACATATTAGTTGGTTATAATATTTGGATCTTATATTTATTTTCTCTAAATCTCCTAGTGGATTTTTTAGTATTATAGGTGAAACTTAATGAGTTATTATTCGTAGGTATTGGCTATATGAGTAGCCACTATGATTGATTGAGTTATCAGCTCAAATTTATTTAATATTGTATGAATGTCAACATTATGGGATTTATTTATATTGTCTTTAGTTCCAATGATGGTAACTGAAGGGATACGTCAATGTTAGTTTCTTATTAATGGGTAATTCGTGAAATGAAATTAGAATATTAGAATTAAAGGTGTTATGTTTAGGTTTTATTACTTATTTTATTAAATTTGGGAAAGTGTAGTTAATTAGTTGTGTTGTACTAACATAGACTTGAAACTTCATTTTGTTATAGTTAATGTAGAAGAATATTTATGTTTAGGTGAGTTAATTGACTTAGTAGATAAATGGATTGGAAAATTAAATAGAGGAAATTGATTAATTATATTAAGATAATTGAAGGTCTGGCTAAATACAAGAATTAAAGCATCCTTCTACTATTTAATTAATGCTTCTTTCGAATTTGTTTGTTTGATTGTTTATGTTGAGTATTGTGTTTGATTAGTGGAAATCAGGTGGATATTTATTTATTTTTCATAATGGAAGAATGATTTATCTATGGAGCATTCATATTTGAAATGTAGTGATTGTGTGAAATTTGTGTTGCTATTGAATGTTGGGGGTGAACTTGTTAATTGTGTCATAATGGGAGTCTTTTTGTGTTTATGGAATTGGAAGTCTTCCAGAGGCTTGGGGAAAAGTATTTGCATGTGGATTTTATGATTGTTCCATTTTGAAGAATCATGTATGAGGATCTTATGATTGTTCATTTTTTGATGGTTGTTTATGTTTTGAATGAGTATATGAGGGACATTAACCTTGCATGGTTTATTCACCACTATGATTGGGATTTGTATGCAGGGTGCCTTATGCCTTGCCTCTTTTGTATGTTCATGAGGTTTTGTGGTTATTCAAGTTGTCTTTTTCCTATTGATTTCATTGAGTCTCCTAGTTGCTAGTAGGGGAGTGGCTCTCAATGGGGGCCAGTGCACAAAGTGGCGCCTAGGTAACCCATGTGGGAGTCTCGTAATTAAGTGATAACTTAAAATGAACTAGGGGGTTGGGTAGCAATCACACTAATCAAGATAAGTGAATGCATCACTCATGGTTCAAGTGCTTTTATAGGCTTGAGATGAGTTGATTTCGCATAGGTTTGCATGAGGGGTCGAAGATCGGTAGAGGCTACCAGCGTAACCCAGGATGGGGGTTGAGGCCTAGGAAGATCTACCTGGGTAATCCATAGAAAACTATGTGATGGCATTCCTCCTACGACAGCTTAGTATTCCCTTGTCTCTTGTTTCCCTTGATGTTGTGTGCCTCTAGAAGTGGTGTTACTATCATGTGATGTTGTACTGTACTTATGCATTGAATTCATGTTAGCCTTGTGTCATTTTCTGTCTCTTGACTATTTTTTTGTGGTGGAACCTTATTGCTATCTCCTAGCATGAGGGTGGACCTTAGGCTTCCACATGGTTGGGTGGAATGTTCTTTTTACTCCATTGGGTCCCCTTGTTGTTGATTATGTTCACGTGGTGGTTGCTCATGGTGATGTGAACTTTTGCATTTGTTCCTATTTGTGTGGACTATCTCCCATGTACTTGTATTGGACTAGAAATATGTTGTATCATGTAATTTAATTTTAATGTACTCTCCTCACATGTATACAAGGGTACACTATTTGTAATGTTGTAAGTAATTGTTGAGCTCTCTCTCTTGTAATGGATAATGTAATTGTTGTATCTACACATGTTAGTTAATTGTAATGATCATGAATTTTGTGATATTATTATTATGATATGGATGATTCATATTGTTAGATCATTTAAAAGTGACGGATTAATTCCTTTATATTTTTTATGATTCATAATCCTTGTTAGTTTGGTTAATGGGATTCTAGTAACATAGTTATGGAACCTTAGAGGACATATATGTGTTTGCATGGCTGAGAATCATTTATGAGTGCACTTATTCCATTGGGAATCAACATGAACCGAGAGGTACTTAAGATTTTATGTCTTGAGGAGTGACTTCTAAGGTCTGAGTATGCTAAGAAGTCACTTCTAAGATATCATATCTTGAGGAGCTATTTAGTGCGACAAGGATACTTGTGTGCGGATTGAGAAGGCAGATCAGAGTCTTGCTCATGTTATTGTATTATCTGCAATCTTTAGTATGTTGCACTACAAAAAACAAATCCATTTTTTATGTGTTGTAGCATGTTTTCCTCTAGGGTTTCATGGCAGGGCATTACAAAATCATTTAATAAAAACAAACTATGTTCATCTATGTGGTCTTTTTGCAAATTCATTCACTTCCCAACACCTCCATTTCAACAACAACTCCTGTAGCTTCAACCTGTTGTTCTGAAGCTTTAATGGATTGTTGTAAATTAGTCCCAACCTACAACAACACCCCCAAGAAACTCTCATAGAAAATGTTATGCCACCCTTTCTGTCTCCCTCTTTTCTCTTCAAACTTGCATTGCTAGAGTATCCTTTTTCTCCTTAACTCCTCTTTTCTGGAATTGATTTTCATATTATTTTTTTGGCCTCCTCCAATATGGCACGACCCTTTCTATTGCTGCACCTCAAAACCTTCAAAAATTAATTAAAAATTATTTAAAACCCATTTAAAATCCATTCATAGCATCCCTCTAAAGTTATGAAATTTGATTTTTTTGTTCTCTCCTTTTTTACTCCTGAAAAAGAAAAAATCCAAGGAAAATCTTGGGAAAACATTTCCCACTCCCTAATTTTTAGGGATCAAGATTAAATTCTTTTAAAAATCCCTTATCCCATTCTTAATGCCTCATAGTGGGTTTCTATTTATTTTGCAATTTAAATGCTTTATTTTGTTTTTTGTTTAAATCCCACTAGTCAACTTGTCAAAGTTTAAAAGGAATTTAATTGACAAGTTTAATTATTTGAAGATAAATAATTTTCCACCCCTCAACATGTAATCCAAGCCAAAATTAATTTACTTCAAAAATCCAAAATTTCTCAATTCAAAAATTCAACCTTTTTTTGTTGACACAAGATTGCAAGTTACCATGGATGCTCCTTCATCAGACACCCATGGTACAAAGAATTGTTTCATGAGTTGAAATTATAAAAAATTGTAGACCTTATGTCTATCTTGGATCCACCTCACAGCCTTTTCCACTAGAATCTTTCTATGCATCAAATTTTGTAAACTTACTACATTACCATGTTTCAACCTTCCTCTACTACCCATCACGTAATTCAAAGCATAAAATTTTCTTTCCAACCAATATACTTCATCAAAATAAGAACTAGCGATTAAAATTATACCTCCTCCTTCATCGAAACAAATGTATGCATTTACCTCATTTTTTGTTCTACCCTTTTTATCTTTTTCCATTATGTTTCCTTCATGAGATTTCATTGTTTCCATGCCTTTTGGAAGACATGACATTGCTGCAACCTATTTTTATTCACTCAAAATAGCATTAGTACTACCATCAAGAGACTCAATTTCCATATTAATTGACAAGGAATCATGATTATTAATCAAAACATTTTCACCTCCACCATTCTCAAGCAAGGATTCCTCAGAAAACTCTCCATTAACTTTTTCACTCCACTCTTCCAATCCAACTTTATCAAAATTAATTTCTGCTACAACAAACTTATCTATTCCTTCACTCTCTTTCTCATCAAAGGAAACAAATAAATCAGATTTTACCTTACCCTCTGCTGCTACCTTCATTCCACTTGAGATCTTTTCCTCAATCTGAGTCAACAGTTCACCTTTCTCATCTTCTTCACGATTAGTATTATCAAAGGTAGTATATTCATGATTCATACCATCTAAAAGTTTTATTTCATCAACCAAAAAAGGCCTTACATTTATGCAAACCTTACGCATTTCTTCTTTCAATAGATTCAATTTGTGTTTCATTCCATCCTTCATCAACACATGTATGTGTTGGCATAACCATCATGCATCACCTTCTTGTCAAACTACCAAGGCCTTCCTAAAAAAATATAACACACATTCATAGGAATAATATCACATAAAATTTCAACTCTATAACCTCCTATATTAATATTTACCTAACTTTGTTCACTGATAATTTTTTTTCTATCATCTTGTAGTCATGCTATCCTATATGGATGTGGATGCCTTCTTCTCTTTAGTTGCTATTTTCTCACCATCTCTTTGGAAATAATATTTTTTGTACTACATCCATCTATGATGACATTTCATACCTTATTCTTGCGCTTGCACCTTATTCTAAACAAAAAATTTCTTTGGATTTATTTTTCATCTTCATTCAAGAGGGCTCTCCTTGCCATTAAATTTTCTCCATCTTTCGCTTCTCTTGAATGTGTTGAGTGTGTATCTTCTCCATTTATGTTTGTTGCTCTATTTTAATTTTTAGCTCTTCTCCTTGGTCTTTCCTCTTCATGAGGAAAGTCATATGCCCTACGACCTTCTTCTCCAAACTTGAAACAAGTCCCTCTAAAGGTTCTTCTTCTGAAATCTCTACTCGATATTCCTCTTCCTCTTGAATCTTGATCCCTAGGACCATACAAACCATCATACCTCTGACTTTTGCTGCTGCCTTGGTCTTCTCTTTTTTGATTTTTTTTATTATTATCTGCCCCATATGATCTTTCTTCAACCTCCTCTTCATGATGTCTTACTCTTTGCTTACTATCATACCTTTTATTCATTCTTTCCTTAATTTTCAAGGCAACTTGGTATGCATCTTCCATAGTTATAAATCTTAGCAATGTCATCTCCTCTTGTATTCTTGGTCTCAAAATAGTAATATATCTTGCAACCTTCTCTTTGGTGGCTTCTAAATTCCATGTTTGAATAAGAATCCTATGAAACTCCTCTGTGTACTCCTTCATTTTCTTTGTTCCTTGCCTCAATCCTTACATTTTCTTGAGTAAGACTAACTCATAATCCACTGGTATGAATTTCCTTTTCATTTTTTCTACCATTTTATCCCACCTTGTAATTTTCTCCTTTCCTTTTCTTCCTCTTTCCAAATGAATTTCTCTCCACCAAATTGAAGCATGACCCTTCAATCTTATCTTGGAAAATATGTCTCTATCTGGGTCTCCAATTTCTTCAAACTCGAAATAATCTTCCATATCATTTATCCAATCTATAAGTTCTTCTAGATTAAAGATTCCATTGAAGGTAGGAACATTAATCTTTGGTCTCTTTCCCATTTTTGACAAAGCTCTCAATAGTGGGTCATTTGCAGCTGCTGCAATTTATACTCTCTATTCAGTTGTTAGGCTAGTATTCTTTGAAGCTTCTTCTTCTTCTTCCTCATCACTCCCTGGTTCCCTTCTCTATGAAAATCCACTTCTTATTTATTCTTGTAATGCTTCTACTTGTCTTATCAAAGATCTTAAATCATCATCATGGACAAATTTTTCCATTCCTCCTCTTCCTATATGTCCACCTCGATGGGCTCCTCTCCCATCCATTTTCTCCAATACCCACAAGCTCAATCCTAGTGCAACTGCCTCTCTTCAGCGGTCTGTCACACACTCCAGATCTTGCTGCTCTGATACCACTAATGTAGGGTGGATTTGAATCTCAAAACCCTCTCTAAAACTTTCACAACAATAGCTTAAACAAAATAAAGAAATTGCAAATTTAACTCAAGAGATTGTTTACATATGAAAACTCTAAAGTGCTCAATTAAAGAAATCTAATTACATATTATTTTCAATCATGAATGTATTGAAAAACAAATATAACTCATACACACATCTTGTATGCAAATGAAAATCATTTAAAAACAAACTATGTTCATCTATGTGGTCTTTTTGCAAATTCATTCACTTCCCAACACCTCCATTTCAAAAAAAACTCCTATAGCTTCAACCTTTTGTTCTGAAGCTTTAATGGACTATTGTAAATCAGTCCCAACCCACAACAACACCCCCAAGAAAATCTCACATAAAATTTTACACCCCCCTTTCTATCTCCCTCTTTTCTCTTCAAAATTGTATTGTTGAAGAATCATTTTTTTCTCCTTAACTCCTCTTTTCTAGAATTGATTTTCACATTCTCTTTTTGGCCTCCTTCACTATGGCACAACCCTTTCTATTTCTGCACCTCAAAACCTTCAAAAAGTAAATAAAAATCATTTAAAATCCATTCACAGTAGCCCTCTAAAGTTAGGAAATTCATTTTTTTTATTCTCTCCTTTTTGACTCATGCAAAAGAAAAAATCTAAGGAAAGTCTTGGGCACCCATTTCCCACTCCTTACTTTTTAGGGATCAACATTAAATTCTTTTAAAATTCCCTTATCCCATTCTCAATGCCTCATAGTGGTTTTTTATTTATTTTTCAATTTAAATGCTTTATTTTGCTTTTTGCTTTAAAACACACTAGTCAACTATTCAAAGTTGCAAAGCAATTTAATTAACAAGTTTAATTATTTGAAGATAAATAATTTTCCACCCATCAACATGTAATCCAAGCTATTTTTTTTTTTTTTTTAAATAAGAGGCTATAAGCCAATTAGATATATTAATATAATAAAGTAACCTGGATTACAAAAAATATTGTCTTTGTAGCCCAAATTCAAAATACTAGGAAACATATATGATATCATCTTGATTGATACAATAAACGTGATCTCCAGATGATCATGCTTTGAAGCTAAAATTTTCCAAAATTCTAGGAAGCTTATATGATATTAGCTAAATAAATTTAGCAAATAGTTGTTTACAAGCTTAAGCCTATTCTATACTGCCTCAAAAATATTATGCTTCAAACATTTCCAACATACGACCCTTTATGCATGCTCTATTGCGCTAGAGGAGTTGATTGAGAATTCGTAGTGATGTTCACATCTGGAATGTGTAGAACTGGCATGTGCTATAGTGCAATCAAGCTTCTTTGTTCAGCTTGAGACTTTGTAGATTCCACCACTTCTATCTGTTTTGTAAATTTTTTTTTGGAGCTATCTTCATGATGGCAATGATGTGTTAGTAGAAATGAAAATACATGGTATTTTGATTTGAAGCTCTTTACCATATCATCACCTATTTCAAAATGATGGCGGGCTAGTGCTCAGTATAGATAACTTGATGAGTTATTCTCCAGTGATATTTTCATTGCTTGATGTATATATCTCAGAAGTAAACCTTGTGGTGCAAGTAGTTCCTTGGAAAAATTCTGCCCACATATGCTTCCCCTTTCCATAAATTATACTTTTGTATGCTCTTCAACAAAAGCATTGTCTTGAAAAAATGCTTCCTTGATGATATCATATGCAAGTTTAACCATATCCTGATAATTTGGGTTGAGGTCCAACACATTTGAGACAAAGATTGACACCAGTTCTGATGGTAATATTAACCTTTGAGCTGAAGGAAGTAGAATGTCTTCTCCTATCAAAGTCTTCAAACACTTATACATAGGTAAGCAATCAGTCTTGAAAATATGTGAAAGTTGATCTCTTTCCAATGCTTTGGAGAATGACACCTCCCACTCCTGAATTGGAAAAGTAGTTCTTGTATTTCATGGCATAAACTCCATGATGTGCAACACAGTTTAAAGAAAAAACCCAATGGCCCCTACACAACACACTACCCAAAAAAATTGAATGGGATAATAATGTTATTGAGCATTTCCCAAAACAATAATATTTAGGCAGCATGAGATCTCCCCAGACTGAAACTATTGTTCAATGCTTTAACAAAATGCACAAGTATTTTGTACTAAAAAACATGTTTTAATAACCAACATTTTTTCAAAGTGATTAGTGGAGAGAAAAAACAAAATGAATTGCACGTTGTGATATACAAGCATCTGGAATCATAGAAAAAAGTAAAATTTTCCTTTTCCTTCGAGCATAAAGCATACCTGACACCAAAGAAGGTAAAACCAACACTCTATTTCTCTTATTCTTGACTGCCCGACCCTGATTCTATTGACCTTGAGCACCCACGAATAGGAACCAAACACTATGCCATTCTGAGCATGATAGTTATACTAATCTTTCCATTCTATTTCTACCTTTTCATTTAATGTAAAATGACTACACCGCCATGCATTTTAATAAAGTTGGATCTCAATTTTTTTTCAAATGAACATAAGTAGATTAGAATCTGCCACATGCAAGTGTCCTAACCCACATTTGATCCAACTCAGATTCATGATGCTTTATCCACGACCACAACCAATTTGTTTAAAACCTGCAAAAAGATGACACTTGTTAAGAAAAAAACATACCTTTGCTACGGTCGTCGAGATGCTTCTTAAAGAATCCTTTGAGAAATTCATGCCACAACTTATGTAATCTTGGAAAATATTATGTATCCTTGTTTTGAAAGAGTAATACACATGCCAATTCTACGTTTCATTCTACTAATTACACTTGCAATGTATTAATCAAACTTGATTTAGATAGAGGATCAAAACATCACACACATTGTTGCATGAAAGAAGGTAAGTGACTTGACCAAAATTCAGTGATCTAGTTGTATTTGTACAACGAGAATGGTGATCTTTTCTAGGGAAAACATGTGCAAAAAGTGAATGTCGATAGCTTAGCACTTTTAGAGATATCTCTGTATGTTACTAACTTTAGCATACCTTCTAACACTTTCCTCTTTTAAATCTTCCATAAGTAAAATCCATATAAGATTAAAACTATCTAATACCAATATCCTATTGATATATAGAAATTTTTAAATATACTTATATCCCATTACTATCATACCTCTTGCTAGCTATCATTTCCTTTTTAATAGAAATTTTTAAATCCTCGGCTAGTTCTTGCATATTACTTCCATAAAATTGTTCAGTTTGATTTTGTTCACACCCAACATTTGCAAATTTATCACCACTAGATTACCCTCTCCATACGTGTGTTTTATTTGCATAGACCTGAACTTGTCTAACAAGGACCAAACCTATTGCAACACATCTAAATTTCCAACAAAATATTTTTTTTCCTTACAAGAATTAACAATAATTAACAAATCCCCTTCAATTTCCAAATCTTTTATTTGCAAAACAATGCTAACTGTAAGCCATGCAGTAAAGCTTGAGCTTCTACAACATTATTTGTTCCTTTGGGGAGTTTAACTGACTTTGCTGAGATTAGGGATCCTTCATGATTTCTTATAACAATCCCCGCCCCTAACAAACATGGATTCCCACATGAAGCACCATCAAAATTTAACTTTAAATTCCCTTCCATTGGTGGAGTCTAACAAATTTTTCTTCTATCTAATTTAGACTTTGGATTTTGGTGTAAACTTCGTTTGAATGGAAGAGTAACATATTCCACTTTTGCATCAACATTGAATCCTAATATGTGAACATTGATCCCACATGCTTAGTCTCAAGGACATGCGTATTTGAAATCTCTGATATTGAAGACTCCAATTTCTCTAGTACTTGATCAACTTTCATTCTTTCATTTCTGAAAATTCTTTTGTTCCTTTCCCACCAAATGGTCCATAAGACTACAAAAGGAATCACTCTGCATATGCAAGCAAAAAATGTATATTTGTGCAACACTAACCAGCTTGAGAATAAATCCCACAATTTTTCTGGTAATGGAGCATACCAACTTAATTTTTATTTAATAAAAGACCAACAATGGGATGTGAAAGGACAATGAATAAAAAGGCGATTTACCTCTTCCATAGCTTCTTCACAGAGGACGCATTTAAACTAGTCTGCAATTCCTAGTTTTAGAAGCCTATCACTTGTCAATACTCATCTCTTAATGGCCAATAATGAGAAGCAGCCAATGTTTAGAAGTACTGAGGCATCCCAACAAAAAGATAGAGCTCTTTGTGGCTTAGTACCATCCCTTTGATTCATTATTTTCTTATATCCTAATTTGACTGTATAATCTCCAAATTTTGATGGCACCCATAATAGTTTATCATCCTTTTTTGAAAAATATACAATCCTTTCACCTATAATGCTTGTAAACTCCTCTTTTTGTTCATTTGGACAACCAAAACCAGATACATCTTTCCACTTTACCCTTCTAGTACACTCATCTATACTGTCAAAATAATCATTTACTTTGTCACCCCAACTTGACTTAAGTATGTTTTGAATAACTTGCAGATTATTATTTGAATTTAATGGTGCATGACCTCCCCATGAATCTTCCCAAAAAAAATTTGTTGAACCATCATGGATTAACCAAGCAAGATATGGCATAATTACCTTTCCATAGGACACCAAGAAATTCCACATTTTTCAGCCTTGTGGTGGATTTGCAACTATAAAAATTATGTATGGATCCATATTATCTAAATATATACTTTGCATAACTCTACACCATTTTTCTATTATTTAGCGTACATGTTCCATACTAACTTTTCCCCCAATGCCTGATTATGTGCTAACAAGTTGTGTAAACTTGCTCCTCCTTTGGATTTCTCTACACATTTTTTCTAATTAGATAAGAGAGACTTTCCTTTTGTTATCAATGTTTCCTTTCCATAAAAAATCCCTAATTATCTTTTCAATTAACAAAATCATAAATTTAGGTGCTTTTAACACTGGCATATAATAATTTGGAATTGTAGAAATGACTAATTTTATCAATAAGATTCGACCTAATAATGACAACCATCTACCCTTCCAGGCTGCAATTCTCTTCTAAATGCTTTGGATGATGCTAACCCAATAAGAAATTTTATTTTTCCCTAAAAAAAATGGAATCTCAAGATACTTGCAAGGTAATTCAGCTATTTTGAACCCAAGGAGATTAACAACTTGCTTTTGTAGACCTGATTTAATATGAAAAGTATAAATCTTTGATTTCTCCACATTTATTTGTTGGCCTAGTGCATGTGCATATTTATCTAATACATATTTGATATGCTTTGCCTCAGATATCTGAGCAAATCCAAATAATAATGTATCATCTTTAAATAGTGAATGTGTTACAGATAAATCAGTACCAGGTATTACAATGCCTTTCCACAACCCCTAAAAATGAGACTGTTTGACTATCCTACTAAGAGCCTCAGCTAATATAATGAATGAAAAGGGTGATAATGGGTCCCCTTGCCTCACACCTTGAGTGGAGCTAAAGAAACTAGATGATGTGCCATTAATTAATACTAAAAACTTAGCTCCCTTTAAACAAGAAAGGACCCATTTACACCATCTATTAGTAAAGCCAAATTTTCGTAATACCTACATTAGAAAAGCCCAGTCCACTTTATCATACGCTTTCATCATGTCAAGCTTAATGATAAAGGAAGGAATTTTGTGTAGGGAAATTTATTGCAAAACTTCATGTGCCACGAAATCACCCTTCGCTATCTCCTTGCCTAGAACAAAACCACCTTGCTCTTTTGAGATTAATTTTGGAATGATGGGAAGCAAATGAAGATATATTGCTTTGGTGAAAATCTTATAAACCGTGTTGCAAAGGGAGATAGGCTGAAACTCTGAGAAATATTTTGGATCCTTGACCTTCAGAATTAATGCAATGTGTGTTACATTAAATTTTTTGAGCATGGATGAAGATATTCTTGAATCCTCCAGTGCCTTGAACAAATCATTTCCTATGAACTCCCAAAATTTTTGAAAAAATAATGTTGTAAATCCATCAGGACCTGGGGCTTTATCAGCCTTGAGTGAAAAGACAACTGATCTCACTTCCTCCAAATTAAAAGGCTTATTGAGTTGTACATTATCTTGATTAGTGACAAGTGTAGGAATTGCTTGTACCATATCCTCTCTATCAACCCCAACCTAATCTGATTGTTGCAATGGTGCAGATAGTAGATTTGAAAAAAATTTAACCCTTCCATTTTGAATGTCAACTTCATTATTTAATCATTTACCCGATGAACTCTCTTGAATGCGAAACACAACATTCTTAGCTTTCTTAACCTGAGCTGACATATGCAAAAAAATTGTATTTTTATCACCTTCTTTAAGCCATAATTATCATGACTTGTACCACCAGTACAATTTCTCACGCAATACTAAATCTTCCCATTCTTCCTGTAAAGTTTTCTGATGCTCAAAAGACTGAGGAGTTAGCCTATGACTTATAATTTTCTCATTCACCATTACCATCTATTTAGATACTAGATCCTTTTGATGAAATATATTCTTGAACACATGTATATTCCATTGCTTTATTTTTCCTTTCAAGAACTGCATTTTCTTACAAAACCTATACATGTCGGATCCTAACACATATGGTGCCTACGTCCACCAAGTTTTTAATAATGGCAGAAATTCACTATGCCTGAACCACATTGACTCAAATTTAAAAGCAGTCCACTTATGCGGTGAGTTTTGGGCTTCAATACTAATAGAAGTAGGGAAATGATCAAATCCTGACCACAACTATATTTCAAAAAAATGAACATAATTTCCTACTACCCAATTTGAGGACAATAAAAAAATTTCTAACCGCACAAAAATTTGCAAAAAATCTCATCTTTTATTAGTCCATGTATACATACCTTTTCAGGGGGTTGTAAATCCACAAGTGCATTACCATGTACAAATCTATTAAAATCTTCCATAGTCTTATGGGGTGGTATAATTCCTCTAGTCTTTTCATGCGGGGACAATATTGCATTAAAGTCTCCAGCAAGTTTAATTTTTTCTATCCTTGATTGCTCAAAAATTGACTCAAGCTCTTTCCAAAGCTTTTACTTACCTGATGTTGAATTTGGTGCATATACATTAACCAACAAGAAGGTTAAATCAAAATGAGTAACACACAACAGTTTCTAGTGTGGGGTATTAGTAATGGATTCCATCTAAATATAGTTAGTCTTCCACAAAATTAACAATCTCCCAGATGCTTCTTGAGCAACAAAATGATAATACTTCCATATAGACCACTTGGAAATTATGTTTTCATAACTCTCCTTAGACAGTTCTTAGTCTCTTGCAGTAGAACAATATCAGCCCTTGATGAATTAATTTGTTGCTTGACTTGGACTCATTTGTTAGGGGCATTAATGCCCCTAACATTCCAAGAGACAATTTTCACAGTGATCAAGGAGAGCATCCTGCTCCCCTCAATCTTTTCTTTATGCTACCATCCAAGGTTAACTGAACTCCTAAAGAAATTTCCTCCTGCAATTTAGTTGCATTTGACTTCCTACCTCTCTTACCAGGTGATTTAACTACAAGAACCTCAAGAGGAGTTTGGTTGATAGAAAGATGTTTTGAAAAATCAAATTCAGCACCATACAATCCACTATCCTCCAAATCATCACTCCTTAATGATTACTCAACTATACCTTGTGTATCATCTGTAGTAATTGTTGAGGAAACTGGTAAAAAATTATCACATTTTTTTGTCAAACATTCCCTTTCTTCGTTGACCACTTTCTCAACAATTTCATCAAATAGGTTGGATCTTACCATCTATGCAATATGGTCAGCCTAAATCTCCAAACTAGCATGCTCGTCCATAGTATGTAAATCATGCAAACCCAAATCAACCATGTCCTCTTTGCTATGAGAAGTCAAGAATGGAACTTGAGACTCTAAAATTTCTCCGTGACTAACAAAATTAGGTAACAGAGAATTAGCCCACATCAATTTTAAGACTATACCATCTAGCTATTGCTCGCTTCCTATAGAAAGGATTGGAATGTACAAGCACAAGGATTTTTCCCAAGGTAAAAATTCTAAATTTTTTTGCCATCCCTTAGGTAAATTCATAACAAATTTTAGACCCTTGCAATTTTTGGAAGTTCTAGTATCCTTAAAAGGTTGAATAGCAACCTATGATTATTGTCTCAAATCTGAAAAACAAGCTCCCTTCAAGATCCCAGAGAAAGAGGTAATTAAATTCTCTATCAAGATAGTTTGTATAGGGTTTAAATTTTGTGATTGATGGTGGAAAAGATTTGAAATAGCTAAATTAGAGGCACTCTGCTTCACAACTGACCCCAACTCATTTGAGTAATTTTCTATATGACCTTGCAAATCATTAGTACTTTGTACACACTGTTGGGAAGAATGACCCAATATATGGCAAGAAGTGCAAAAATTATGTGGGTTCTCAATTAGGATTGCATTCTTCCAAGAACCATACTTTGATTGAATACTGACATATGAGGGAAATTCCTTTAATGTATTCAAGAAAACAAAAACCCTAATCGGCTTGTCTGGATTTCTGAAAAAATCCATGTCATGGCATACATAAATTCCCAGATTATTAGCAATAGTTTCCATAATAGGTGGTTCCCTATACTCAAGGAAGTGTGGGCATTTGGATCCAAAAAGGAACAAATTGCATGATAGTAGAGAAGGGATCAAAATTTGGAGTCCATGCTTGAGTAAATAACCTAGAACCCTCAAAAAACCATGATTTAACTTTTAGAACTAAATCCCTCTGCAACTTGGTGGAGAAAAATACAATGAAGAAACCATTACCCTAGTCTATGTAAAAGATCTGATTAGCTCTGTCCCATTTAAAAAAAAGTAGATCCTTTAAAATTTCAACACTAGGTAAGAAATTCCAAAACTTACATATTAATGCATCATCTTTAAGATCCTAAATTTGTGCATCTAATATTTCATCAGGAAAGGAAATTTGAACTAATCCCTCATCTCTAGATTCATTAACAGTCTTATTAATAGGGAACTCTTTTCGAACCCATTTCTTCCCTACTTTTTCTTTGCAATTTTTTTCATGCCTACTTTTTGATGCACATTTTCCATGTTTGGAGCAATATTTGAATGAGAAATGGTAGACAAGCACTTAGTAGTATCAATTGGTAAGAGGAACTTTACCTTATTACGATGTGCATTCCTTAGTTGAAGATGAAGAACCTGATAGCAATCCTCATGTCTCCGAGCTATGCTATTCAGATACGAAGCAGGCGTATCCGCCATAGAAGAAAAAATCTCAGATTTGGGAATGAAGGGAGCTCTAGATCGAATAGGGATATTGTTAGGGAAGGACGTTGGAATATGCCATGTAGAAAAAGTGTCTACCCAAGATTGAGGAACTTCATCTTGACTAGAAGGAAGTCTAGATCAAATAGGGATATTGTTAGGAAAGGACACTAGAAAATGTCGTGCAGAAAGAATGTCTACCCAAGATCGAGAATCTTCATCTTGACCAGAATCTGAACCAAAAATATCAAAAGGACTTTCCTTTCCCTAAATAAGCACTCTCCTAGGACAGGCATTCCCAATGGGGTGCTTGGAGACATTTGGTAACTCATTTATCTGACCATAATAGCTCTGGAAACCTCTAGTGTGCTCTAAAAACCTCATTTTTGGCCTAGAAAAAGGTTTTTCCAAAGATGAAGGAAAAGATCTATATGATGATGCAACAAAAGATTGGGTAGAGGAGCCCTGACCAAGCCAATCTGAGCCAAGAAGAGCCAAAGGCAACCCAGAAAGGTAAGAATTTTTTGAAAATTTCCCATTCTTGCCAACAACTCTCTCCCAATTTATGTGGTCCATTTTTCCAAGTCCTAGAATTCTCATGCTCCTAATCCAAGCCAAATTTAATTTACTTCAAAAATCCTAAATTTCTCAATTCAAAAATTCAACCTTTTCTTGTTGACACGAGATTGCAAGTTACCATGGATGCTCCTACATCATGTTTTTTGAATCATGGCGTCATGAATTAATTTTAACTACTCTTTGTTCTAGCCTAGCATACACTACATCAATAAAATATTATCCTAAAAGGAAAACATGTTCTTTATTTACAAAATTGATATGATTAATATTGAATTATAGTATGCGAGGAAATAATTTTTTTATCAAACCAATATATTTATATAAGTATCTAAATAAGAGAATATATATTTATATATATGTACACACATATGTATATGTACATATATGTATGTGTGTGTGTATAAATATAGATATATATATATATATATATATATATACACACACACACACATATATTTATGTATATGTATGTATGTATGTATGTATGTATGTATATATATGTATGTATGCATGTATGTATATATATATGTATGCATATATATATGTATGTATATATGTATGTGTGTGTGTGTGTGCGTTTATTTTATATCATTGAGGGTGGAAATAAATGATGATTACTTTAGAAATTATGAAGAAGATCCTTGAGATATTAACTTCATGAAGTGGAGAGTGAAGTGGAAATAATAGCATTAACTTCACATTAAGTGAAGTAGTGGATTCTTCACTACTCTCGTAGGTATGACAATATGTGATATTTTTGGTGAACATGTATACAATAAAGGAAAAATAGAATGATTTTTTGGAAGAAAAAATAAGGAGACAAGAAAGAAAGGGCCAATGATAGAGGAAATCAATTTATATTTTGGTGAAGATACTCTTTAAGTGCAGAGCTCGATATGTATCGTAACCATATTTTTCACTATCAATAATGTGCAAAACTAATATGTTTGAAAGAGTTGGATTTTTAGGATATTATAGAAATCCTCTATTAATCTATAATGATTTCATATAGACGAGTGTTATTAAGTTTATCAATGTGTTGGGATGTAGAATTTAACCCTCATTATATTTAAATAAATTAGTGAACCTTGTGGATGCATGTTATTTGTGCCATTTAAGCTAAAGTTGTCATAATGAAATGTTGAGATGTTATCCTAAAAATGTAGTATATTCAACCTTAGGTTTTATATTTTCTTAAGGTGTTGGCTTTAACAATTACTCAAATTTTGAACTAGGGCTTTTCAAATTCATTAGGTTATATGATTGTATGTTAAGTTAATCAGCTTTGACATTGTTACATACTCTCTATAATTTGATTTTTTTGTTGGTTGCTAGGGTTTGAATAATTGATCGATAGGCTAGTCAAGCAAAGGGGCCAACAAGGCTCCCCCATACAAAAATGTTGTTCCCAAATCTGGTATAGCTCCCGATTTTGCTACTTCCAAAATTTTTGTTCTTAAACATGGTATTGTTCCTAATTTTGTTGCACCTTCTTCTACATGACTGTTTGATTATACATCTGGTAGGTCCCCTTTGTCTCCCTCTAATGGCTTGGAGTCCTTTGAAGAGGACCCAATTCCATTTATCAAAAAATTGGTCGATGGTGGTGCACGAGCTATGGCTAGACTGATCATGAAATCTGTTTCTTTTTTAGTAGATGGTCAAGAAGTAGAAGTTTCGAAAGAGCTCATGATCGAGGTGATGGATGGTCTTAAGCTATCATTGATTGGAAAATTCATGGTGTATCATCTAAATATTGACCAAGTAAGGCAACAAGCTGACACTTTTTGGAATTTAAAATGTGGTGTTACTATTAGTTCAATGACCAAAGGTCTTTTCCTTTCTATCTTTATTGTGCATGAATATATGATTAAGGTTCTAATGGGAGGACCTTGGGCCTTTGACATTAGGTTTAAGAAATTTTTATCACTTTGTAAGTGGAAACCAAGGTTTGATCCATCTGCTGATTTGGGCGTAGTAGCCCCAACCTGGTTGTGCTTTCCAGGGCTACCCTTATAATTTTGGAATATAGCTATCTTCAATGGGATTGCTAACTCTTTTGGAAACCTACTAACTATGGAAAAAGTTACTTAAGAAAATTATAGATTGGTTTTCACTAGAATGTGTGTTAATGTGGTAGTTAATACTATTCTCCCAACTTCAGTAACCTTGAAGTTGAAATTTGGAAAATGGACTCAACCTTTAGAGTATGAAAATGCTAGAGCATATTGTCAAGCATGTAAGAAATTTGGACACTTCAAAAATACTAGCAGTAGAAGGTTTCAAAATATGAAAAGTGGGGAGTTAGGATCTTTGAATACTCCTATCCAATCCAATGATAAGATTGGGCTAATGATTTTTTCTCAAAGACCTCAAACATTTTCCCTTGAGGAGGAACCAATTTCAGGTAGAAAGGTTGTAACAAAGGAATTTTCTTTAGAGATATCCCCTACAAAAGATATTGGTGAAAGTAAAGTACTAACTACCCTCTTGGTGGTCAAGTTCACATGCCTCTAAAGGATGTTCAATTGAAGTGTTAAAGGAGATTCCTTTTGGGGATGTGCTTAAATTTGTTTCTCTAGATGGTCTAAAACATAATGTTGTTGAGATGCCTCAAAAAGAGAAAGGAAAGGCAGAAGAGGGAAGAGAGAAGCAAGACAATACCAAACATATTGAAGAGACTCTTGAAGAGTTTGAATCAAAAAATGGCTTGGAAGGGAATGCAAACCATCTTATAGAAGAAAAATCTGAATTAGTTGAGGAAGGTGAAATTATTTCTCAAAAAATCCAAGAAATGGATTCTTTAGAATCTTCTCTAAAGAAACAAATAGTGAATATTCCTCCCCTTCTAAATAAAAAATTAGGAAAGAATGTTAAGGATTCCATGGCTCTATTGGGCTTCTTGTCCTCCCTTACAGACAAGGAAGATGAAGATGACTGGAATAAAACTATAATTAAGTCCAAAAGGAAGAAGAAACTTGATGTTGAAGGGGGGAATAAGGTTGGTAGACCTTCTCAGAAGGAAACACAAAAATGAATACATTGTCTAAGATGTTTCTTTTGGAAGGAAAAAGAATTTGGACACTCTTTTGAGGCTCAAGTATAAAAAAATGTAAGAGAGAGTTGTTCCCTCCTTTTGACAACATCAAGGTGATGTTGTTATGATGCTACTCTTGGTCATACAGATTATCTCATGGATTATACGAGGCCTCAATAGTCCCTATAAACAACAATTGGTTAAGACTTGCCTAGTTGACAATAAAGCTAACATCCTTTTGCTCCAAGAAACAAAAATGAAGAAGGAAGTCTTTGAAAATATTGTTAATAATTTCTCGCCTACTATAAATTATTCCTTGAGTGATGTTGTTGGTACTTTAGGGGATATTTCCACTTTGTGGAACCCCTCTATATTCAAGGGAACTATAGGTTTCTCTAGCAAGAATTTCCTAATGGTTTCCTTTGAAGATCTTATCACTTCTGAAAAGTGGAATTTGATAAATGTCTATGGCCCAAATTCCTTCCTAGATAGAATGGAGCTTTGGAAATTTTGCCTAGCAACATAATAAGTGGCATAGATGATTTTTGGATGCTTGGAGGGGAATTCAATTCTCCATTGTTTCCCTCAAAAAAATTGGGTTTCCTTGAGGATTTCTCTAATAATATGATGGATTTGACTAGATTCCTTAATTATATTTGACTCTTTTATATTCCCTTACTTGGCACTCTCTACACTTGGTCTAATAGGAAATTGTGTTATCATTTGATTCAATTTAAATTAGACCGGTTCATTGTTTCTACTAATTGGAATACTTCCTAGAACTTCACTTTAACTACACTTCCTAGAACTGGGTTAGATCACTAATGGTATCCTTCTTAGTAGAAAAGGTAATGTTGTTAAAGGGTCATTTCCCTTTAGATATGAAATAATCTAGACTCTCCTCCTAAATTTTAAAACCCTTGTGGATGGATGGTGGAATGAACCAACTGCTGGTACCCCTATGTTTTTTCCTGCTAGTAAATTGAAAATGATCAAAGAAAGAGTGAAGGGTTGGAATATGCTCTCTTTTGGAAACATCTTCCACACTAATAAATCATTAGGTGACAGTACAAAGGAGGTGTAGAACTTTATGGAGAAATAATTTTTTGATGAGGAAACTTGCAACAAGGAATGAGACCTTAGGGCCCAATGGTTTAAGGTTAACAAATAGGAGGAGATTTTATGGAAATACAAATCTTGAATCTAATGAATATCTAAAGGGGACAAGAACATTAAGTTATTTCATCAATCTAATATGAAACATAGAAGTAGAAATAGGATAATGGAACTTGTCAATGAAGATGGAACTATGGTGATTATCGATGAAGAAATTGTTGATGAAGTTGTCTCCTTTTTTTCCACTTTCTAGTAGGAACCTGATGCTACTCCGTTGGAATTTGATGACATCCTCCAAGTGATTCCTAAGGTAATTATCAATAAATATTTAAAACACTTGATAAAAGTGGTTTACCATCAAGAAGTGAAGTCTACATTGTTTTCTCCTTTGGAGCCTACAAGGCCCCTAGGCCCGATGCGTTCCCTCTGGCCTTCTTTTAGGTTATTTGGGATATTGTTCATAAAGACCTAATTTTTGCAAGGGACATTTTTCATTTGGGTAGAATTTTGAACCAACTAAATGTTTCTTTTATTTCTCCCATTTCAAAAATGGATGATGTTTCCTCCATGCATGATTTCAGACCTATAAGTCTTTGTAATAGTGTTTATAAAATTCTCTAAGATCATTGTGAATAGATTGAAACTTGTTTTGAACAAAATGATAGTTTAAAATCAAAAAAAAAAATTCAAGGAAGACATATTCTAGATGTTGCTATATCTAACGATGAGATTCTCCATTCAATGGAACTTAGAAAAAAATCAATGATGGCTTTAAAATTGAATATTTCTCAAACTTATTATTGCTTGTGTTACCACTGTGAAATGTTCTATTTTGGTGAATGAGGTTGCTAAGGTATTCTTTTCTTATGGTAATTTTCTAAGGAAAGGAAACCCTCTCTCTCCTTATCTCTTCATTATTGTGACAAAATTTCTTAGAAGAGATGTTAAAAAAAAATTGGAAAAAAAGTTGTTGAGTGGATTTAAAGTTGCTTCCACTCTCCCTCCTACTTCTCACCAATAGTTTGTAGATGGCTCTATTCTTTTCAGAGAAGATTTGGTTGTGGAATCTGGTCATTAGAAATCCATTTTGACTGTCTATGTTAGGGATTCAAGTCAACATATCAACTATAACAAGAGCTAGATATACTTCTTCAATTCAAAATAGATGGTGAAAGATAGAGTTGTTTGGATCATTGGCTATCAAGAATCCACCCTCCTTGCTTCTTACTTAGGTCTACCCCTCATCTCCAAAATACCAAATGATAATTACTAGAATTACATTATTGAAAGAATTCAAAAATGGCTGGATGGAAGGGTAAAATATTAAGTCAAGCAATGAAGCTACAATTTCTAAAAGAATCATTACAAAACATCCTAATTTACTACCTATCCATGTTTAATATCCCTACCTATATTTTTGACAAGATAAAACATATCCAAAATAGATTTTTGTGGTTAGGAACTGATGAAAGAAATAGAATGGCATTGGTGTGATGGGAAAATGTGTGTGTTCCAAAAAGTGAGGGAGACCTTAGCATAAGAGGACTCAAACTGTTTAACAAAGTTCTTGTTGCTAAAATGGTGTGTGCCTTTTTGAAGGAGCTAAAGACTGGGTCATGATTCTTAAGGCCAAATACCTAAGAAACAGAGATGGGGGATGTTTCCTAAGTTCTTTTGACCTTCCTAATGGTTTTTTTTTTGGAATAATCTTATAAAAATAAGAAGTTTGCTAAAATTCAAAGCAAAGAAAATAATTGGTAATGATAATGACACTAATTTATTAGAGGATGGTTGGTGTAATGGTCCCCCTCTTTCATCTATAGACCACCTACATCAATTTAAAAAAGGATTGATAATAACTTGTGGAAAATAGGTTATTGGCTATATCAATTGGGATGGGATGAAGCCTCAATGGCTTAACTTTTAAAAACTGCTAATGGGGGTTATCCTTAGGGGAGGGAGACAATGAAATTGGGATGTGGTAGTTCAAAGATTATACCAAAGAATTGGTGAGGTTGTTTTTCTCTAATGATAGGAAGGATGAATGGATCTAGACCAAGAGTTCTTCGGGATATTTTTTGGTAAGGAAACTTATTAAGAGTAGGAAAAATCTATCTTAGCCAACATTGATTCTCATTGGAACCAAGTCTAGATAAAAAAATATGATACCAAAAGTAAATTGCTTTTGGTGTGTGGTTTCCCATGGAAAATCCTCACTATTGATAATATGAAAAGAAGAGGGTTCCAATTAGTTAATCAATGCTTTCTTTGTAAAGAGAAGGAGGAGACCATTATGCACTTGTTCTTCCACTATTCATATTCTAGAGACATTTCCTCTTTCTTTCTCCCCTTGCTCATGCCATAATGGGTTTCTCCTCACTCAATGACGATGTTAATGGATAACTAGTCTTTTTGTTTGTATTCTCACAATATTATTAAGGATCTATGGAGTCAAATTCCCCCTTCATAACTTGGTGGTTATGGAATGAGAGAAAAAACAAGATTTTCCATGACATTGTAAAAAATAGAAAATAATTGCTCATGGATTTCAAGAACCAAATTCAAGATAATGTGGAAATAGGGGTGTACACCTCAAAGCTTATGCCCTCTTACAAGGAGAATAGAATTAAGCAAATTGGGGGCCTCAAAAAGAGCCTCATTAAAGTGAATTGTTCCAAATACATCACTAGAAGGAACACTATTTGGTCTCCTCATGAGACTAATTGGGTGAAGTGTAACTTCAATGGTTGTTCTAAAGGAAATCTAGGTTTAGCTAGAGCTAGAGGAATTATTAGAAACCATCAAGGGAATTGCATAGTGGCTTGTGTTAAAAACCTTGGGATATGTTCAAACAATATGGTAGAGGCAATGACGGTTTGGGGAGGTATAAAGTAATTGAGAGAACTGGGCTGTCAAAAGGCTATTTTAGACAGAGATTCCAAACTCATAGTTGATTTTATAAAAGGTGATAGTGTTAGTCCTTGGGAAATAAGGGAAATTATTGATAATTTCAAACATATCATGAAATACTTCATGAATTGTAAGGTTCAACATGTTTATAGAGAAGGAAATTGTACTACAGATGTGCTTGCAAATGAAGCCCTTTGGTGTCAAAATTTGACACGTTAGGAGTTTGCGATGTAGACGGGGTGGATAAAAGACATTTTATTAAAAGAAAAATGTGAAATTTCATATAATATATAACCATCCAAGATAAGGGGACTTTTTAGGAAGCAAGACCACATTAGAATGAAAGGTGTTAGGAAAGACTCTAATAGTAATTATTGTCAGGATTGCATAATTCAAATGATGGAAAATTATGAGGATGGTATAAATGAGGAAGCTATTAATGATAACATTATTTTTCATTATCCCCGTACCAAAAGATTAATTGTAAAGATGATGCTTCAGTCTTTTCAAAATTTATCCATGTGGAAAATATCTCCTCAAAATTCATTTTCAAGGAAGGGCTTCCTATCTTCCTTCTAGAAAGATCTCATAAGATGATGGATAATGATTTTTTGATTGTCCTTGTACCCATAAGTGTTATTAATATCATCCAGTAGATTAATCACTGTTACATAAGCTACTTTTTATCTCTTGTGAGGAACATAAACTTTTTTTGCAAGTTAAGGGGTAACTTTTCTTTCTACATGAGCATTGAAGAGTCTAGGGGTGGTATGAAGAAGAGTGTTAAACCAAGAATGTTGTTTCCTGAATAAAGACAATATATGTCCTCTATTCATAGATAAGGTCTCAAGTACCCTTTTTTTCAAGGGATGTTACTTAACCCCCATGCATTCCAAGAGAAAACAATCATTTTAGGGGATTAGAAAAGTGAGAATCAATTATATTAATGACACCCAATTCCACTAGGGAATCCCATATCAACTTGACCTTTTCATGATCATTTTTCCTTCTTGGTTTGGTCCCCTTATCCAAACTTCATTATATACAATTGTATATCTATATGACAGTAAATAGAAACAAATATATTCCTCTACATCCATATCCTATACAACATCACCTCATATGATTAATATGATTCACATAAAGTGACTTTACTAAATAAGTGACACACCCATTAAAATAACTCCTCAAATAAAATGACTCGTGAGTAATAAAAAAAAAAGGTGAAAGGAAAAATATATGACTACCAAATAATGAGAAAGTTAGCATGCATTAAACCATGATGTGTGCACGATGTCATCTATTTTCTTGGTTGAAGTGTATAGACCATGATCTATCTCTTCAACACCATTAACCTTCCAACTTATTTATGTTATTAGTATCTATATTCATACACACAAGGACAAACAATTTGTTATATATTGATTGAAATAAAAATATAGTTGAACTAATCATTTGCATAATAAATTAACTAATTTTCTAGCTTACGTACAAAATTTTGTGTAGGTTTAGGGTTTTGGTTTGTCAATTGGGTTTTTTTCATTCCCAAGGGTTGGTATAGCTAGGTATTATCATACAATACATGCGTTTATGAATGCATACATACATACATATTGTAACATAGAAAAAGGTGATCCTAAAGTTGAATGTATAAACCCTAAGATAAATTTCTTCATTTTTCAAAGGTACATTAGAATGCAAACCAACAAGGTGAATAGGTTGAATTTCAACCATGAAGGTGAGTCAATCATACCTAAATCTACATCCTTAGGTCCTTGGAAATGGATTGGAATGATTTGGAATTGATTAACCTAATTATATATATTCAACCTAATATGTAAAATTCAATATCTCAACAACATACTGATTGAAACAACAGTTTGTAAGCAGATCTGGGAAGTGTAGGAGACTGTGTACCTAACAATTGGATTCAACCACTAAAGGAGGACATAGTCACCAAGGGGAATATAATTCCCTGATAGTTTGTCATTCTCAACTTTTTGGGTCCTCTATTGATAGATCTGAGACAACTGTTTTTTCTTGCAAATTTTCCATGGTTTAACAAGATTTAGGGATTTGAATGCAATAATGGACAACTTTTATTTAATCTTCCTTCAATCCTCTTCAAACCTAAAACCTAAAAATTCAAATAGAAGGAAAATGTTGGGCCATTTAGGGGATTTCCTTAGTCAAACCTTGTGTAAGTGTTTCCACTTCACAATGGCAATGCCAATGATAAAATAGATAAATGGATAGGAAGGAATTATGAAATAAAAAATTTCTTCTACTCACCACCCTTCAATGGCTTCCTCAAAGGACTAAATTCATTCACATCATTTCAAGGACTTGGATTTTGATTTCTTGATTGCTTGAATGATTTTGAGACCTAAAACAAGGGTTAGCCTTCACAAAACAATGATAATATGACAACATGAACTCACAAACAATTTGACATGATGATTGGATCTTGAATTGTTGTAATAAGATACTAAAATGTTGCTCCTGACTTACTCTTGATAATAGTATTTTCTCATCAATTATGGTTCTAGTTTCAAATGGTGAAAATACTAGGTATTTATAGGTATTTATTCAATTTCCAAAAATTAGATCAAGCAAAAATAGACACTTAAAATTTCAATTTTGAATGTTAAAATGTCGACATTGACATGCCCAAAATTGGGTACTGACTAAGAAGGGGGACCCATATGCTCAAGGGTGTATGGGTCTTGGCCCTAATTTATAGGACATTAAGTGTTGGGGAAAATTTAATGATTGGATTCATTTATTTAATGCTTGCAATTTATTAAAAAGTGATAAAAATGGGCTATAAAATGCATAATTTTAGGAAATTATGGACTCAATTAGGCTCGATAATTTAGGGGGAGAAAAATATAGTGTGAAATTGTTAAGGGTAATAATTTAAGACACTACACATATATATTAATACACTTTTATTGAAGGCCTAGTAGGAGGGAAGCTTTCTTTTTCTATCATCTTTAACACCTACATCTTGAAAATTATCTATTGTTACCATTGAATCCATTGAATTTGTTTGGAATAAATTTAAAGGAATATAATCCACTTCAATTTCCCATGTTTCCAAAACTTCCTGGATTCCATCAATATTTCCAATTTTACTAAAAGCAAGAATTGATTCCTCTAAAGAAGGCATTTGCATTTCAAGAGAAGGAATTGACATAGAGGTAGTAGTATTTTTACTTGGCTCAAAAATAGTAAGAGGGATATCCTTGTTTGCCTTGAAATTCTAACCAAAATATTCCTCCTCAAAATCATCAAGAGCATCAAATCTATTACTAGAATATCCTTTAAGAAAAAATTTGGGTTGGTGAATGATAAACTTTGTCTTTGATCGAGATATTATTGGTATAAACACTTCAAAATAAGGAACCTATAATTGAATCAAGGCCTTCCCTTTAATCCTTTAGATTATTTACATGCACCTTAGGAATGGCATTAGAAATTTTAGGGCCCATTTTTTTGCAATTTATTTATAGATGTCCTTATTCATGGTAGATTCAGTAACAAAAAGGGAGAGCCTCATAATCAATTTGCTAGATCAAATTCATGCTACCTAGAGCTTTATCACCAAGGAATCAAGGAGGGGATTATTCAAGTTAATATCCACAAAATATAAGAAAATGTTGAAATTTTCTTGTCAAGGATTTGGTGAGAAGTCCACCTAATGGATTCCCAATGATTTTTGCTATAGATTAAAAAATATCAGAACACCAAAACTCCATTCAAAGCTTTGGTAGCCAAATCTAGATAGGATTTTTTTAGGGTAAATCCTCTTTAGGATAAAATCCTAAATGACAAGGTTTAATAAATAAACTTGCTCAATGGTGGAAGTAGGGGCCACCTTCAAAAATCATATTTCAATTTTCCATTCAAGGGAAAATGAGAAAGAAACAACCATTCACCACAAGGATGATTTATGGATGTCTCCTTCAAGATTTCAATTATTTCTAATCTAATATTCTAAAAGAGACATAGAGATCCCAAGGCCCATACACTTGAAAATAATTGAATGCTCTAATAGATACCAGAGATTGTTAGTGATGGTCTCCAAATTTATAACCAAAACAAACCAATCCACACTTTTCTCTAGACAACCATAAGGTTTTGGATGGAGCCTCGAAGATTGGATGGATTTTGTCCTTGATTCACATACATTAAAAATACCACAACATTGACATGATCCAAAGAACAAGTCTCCAATCCATTAAGCATGAAAGGAAATATGCATCCACCCAAGATAATTTCCACATAACCCAAATAGATAAATCTATGCAAACAAGTATTCAAAATCTATATTCAAAAGAATAGACAACATACCATCAAAGATGACACAAGATATACCCTAGGAAAACCCTTGAGATGTAAAAACCTAGCCTCCAAAAGCATCCACCACCCATGTATTATTGAGCAATAAATATTACAATACATCTTTAGAGTCTCTATGAATACCTTTGAAACATCAAGCTCTCTAAAAGCACTCCATGTGAACAAGCATGTAACCACAGATCACATGCCATACTTCAAACATCACAAATTCTAACAATAGATTCTCTCAACCCCTTAGCCAAATAGCTAAGCCAACCTTAGAAAACTACCCATCTGCTTGCTTTTATAGAAACAAGCTCACACAAAACTGCCAAATGGTATTTCTTAAAGCCATGTGATTGATACAATGAGATTACAAAACCATTAGCCCCCACTACTAAATATTATCCTAATGTGAAACCCCACATTAAATATTTATCACAATGTTGCATACAACACATAAAGTGACCACAATAATGCTAGCCCATGTGATGCATACATCCCTAGATCCCCTAGGTGCACCACAAGTAACATTAAAATCTTGCATTATAAAATTATGCAAGGTGGACAACACACCATTTTCTAACATTCTCCCACTTTTTATATACATTTCATAATGGGTAAATAAGTAAATGCAAACATGAACAAGGGAACAATCCATATAGCTACATATACCATCATGGAATCAAAGTGCTCCATGTGCTCATCAAGATACCTGTAACAAGAATCAAGGTGACCACCATATCAAGCATTAATGCTCTCATCCTCCATCATGCCAATGTAAAAAGATAAGAAGACATCAAAAGAGATGTCACACTAACTATCAAAAAGAAGTATAAGGCTTTCCTCCAACTGATATACCAAAAAACAAACACTAAATCCAAAGTTAATAAGTATGTGTAGCATTGAAAATTATCACCCTTGACAATTTCACACTACGTTTTACTCTCCCTTAATTTATTGGACCTGATTGAATCCCTAATTTCCTAAATTATGCATTTTGAGGCTTATTTTACCATTTTATGATAATTACAAGCATAGAACAAATGCATTTATTTAATTCTTTCCCCCAGCACCTCAATCCACAAAAAATAGGTCTAGGATAGGGATGTCCTTGGGCTGCTCTACCCCTCTAGTTTGTTGGGCTCAAAAGTAAAATGTGTCAATGTCGGTATTGTTAGGGATCCAAATCTCCACCCTAATGCCAAGCTATGATTGAACTTAGCAAGTTTGGATGTAACATGGGATTGATTTTAAGTTGTGGGTAACCTATTCGAAAGTAGACCTCCAGATTATGGGTTGTCTCCCCTTTTAATGTCACCTAATGACTAATTTCTGAGATAAAGGGTAAGAATTGCATGAAAAAATGAACCTAATACTGAAAATACCTTTAAGGTGATACACCAAAACAACTTGGACTTGATAACAACCTATCACATTCAAATTAATATCATAAAAGTTCATTCACACAACTCACTTTCCAATGCAATTTACATAAGTAATTTATAAGGAGGTCTATAAATAGTGCTTTGAGAAGGAAAGTAGAGGTTTCACAACTAACAACACTACTAATCAACACAACTTATAACATGTTAACATACATTTTCTGCTAAATAGATGCATAACATGAGACAAGTTTGCAAGGAAAGATGAATTTTGACAAGACAAACTGATCAATCATTAATAGCATACCATGAAACATGAAGAGAGAAGATAAAATGCTCTATTCTATTGATTCAAAGTGCTTACTATATTACAAGTCCATATGAGTTACAATACTGCTCCATGAAAAATAGCTCCAAGAAACAAAGATATCCTCTTACTAGAAAGAAAGAACCCCCTCCAAAATTCTCAAAATGAACATACTTAAGAAAAAAACCCACCAAAACCCCTCACACATGTCTATCTAGAAGGTTCTGGTCAGATGCAACAATGAGGCCAAGAAAGAACCTTCTAAAGTCACTCCAAAAAGCCTCCAAAATGGTGAAAATTCAATCTAAGACTCAAGTCATGCTAAAAGTGTGACAAAAATCCCTCCAAAGTATCACATGTTTCTCTAAAACAATCAAATACTTCACCCCCACACTCTCCTCATGTCTGCAATTCAATCATTTGTCTTCCAACTTTGATTCATGCAATATGTGTGTTTTGAAAACACAAGACTCCAAAAAGGCATTAAAGATAATAACTTGATTAGGTGATCATAATACACCACTTAATCAAGTTATTTTACATTTCAAAGCAAAATATAAGAGGGCCCACCATCAATATTAGATTAATTATATTTGCATGTGAATAATATCAAAGTGATTAGAAAATCACTTAAATGATATTTTTATACTTTGAAACAAAATGAAAAAATATAATGAAATGTCAAAATGCTTTCAAAAGCATTAACAAAGATCAAGAATCCTCCAAGGAACTTGATCATTTTTATTTACTTCATTCTACACTCCAAGGCCACATGTTTGGTCAACATCTTCTGATTTTCAAAGGCAAAATAAAAGGTTCAAATTTGGCCCATTGTTGCATAAAAGGCTTCCACACTTCTTGGAAGGCACAATTGAAAGTCTTCAAGGCAACATGATATTCATGACCAACGGTTAAAGGAAGATTATATGGGACTTGGCACACTCCATATGTTTCATGTTTTGAAGGACTTAACAAATTTTGAAATAAGGCATCAAGACTCAAGGCAGAAAAATGCCTAAGTCATAAAGTTGTCATCGACCCCCATTTTGCATTAACATGTGTTTTATTTTTTTAAACATGGGGAAAACTTCCCATCGGTCATCAAAATAGGGTGAAAAGCTAAGCAACAAAAGATGAAAAATGTGAAAAAAATATCATTTTATCATTGAGCATTTTGGGAGAGACATGTTGCCACCATAGGGTTTGGAGTTTTGCACAGAAAATGGTGTTATCTGATTGGTTTTTGGCCTATCCTTTGATTGAAATTGTATGGAAACACAAGTAAATGCATTCATTTGACACAAAACTGCATTTTTCCACTTCTTTGGAGCCATTTGATGTGTTTTGGGATGCGACCTGTAGAGTAATTTTGACCATTTGCTTCATTTTTGTTCTTTTCTTGTTGTTCTCCACTTTTATAGCTGCCATGAGAAGCTTGAATGAAGCTTTTGGTAAAAGAAAAGAAGCTTGAAAGTTGCAAAAAATGTGAGAAAAACCTCTAGGTACGCATTGAATCAACTCCATCCCTCTCAGATTTTAAGCAACAGAGCTCACTTCGAGCCTCCATTATGACTAATAAAGAAGAAATTGGTTTCCTTTTGTGTTTTACATTATCATGAAAAAACCCCACCTTTTGTTGTTGTTTTTAAGAAAATATAGCCATTGAGGTCGTGGCCTAGAAGATAGAAGAATGGCTCTCTTTTTTTGTCATTTTGAGTCTGCAATCATAGCTTTGTGATTTACTTTAAAAAAACACTTCAAATGCCTTCTATAGCTCGAACCTCGAGTGGGTTTCTCTAAATTGCAACAAGATTGTGTTTCTGCAAAAACCCCCCAAGTGGGTTTTGGTGTTTTTGTGATGAAAAGACCTTTATAGGTCATAGCCATGAAAAATTGAACTAAACCCCTTGCATTTTCAGTTTTTTCATTTTTTGACAAAATTTTGTAAGATCATAATGTGAATGAGATTTCATGAGAGAGTGATCAACTCCTTTCCATTATGTAACTCTTCTTATCATGAAGGCTCTATTTGTTTTGATTTTTTGTATTCTTGATATCTTGAAATAGACTCAGCTGGGGTCCTTACAAGAGTAACCACCCCTTGCACTCTGTATTTGCATATTTTAATCAACCCAGATGGGTTTTTTGTATTTGTGAAAGAAAAATTAGTTTAAAAAGAAACCAGATCTTCCAAGGAATAAAATTGTCCCTCCCCATCATAAATTGAGTCATCTTCTAATAATGCAATCACATCAGAAATATGTAGCTCATTGCACTCTTTCCTAAAACAAAATGACCATTGCAGTGATGTTGAATAGTTGATATGTTCTTCTGACCTTCACAATTGCATCAAAAAATGTTTATTTTGTCATTTTTGCTTCGTGCATTCCTATTAAATTCACTTATGCATGTGCAATCCACCTTTATTTCATCAACTGTAGATAACTCTTTATGTAACTGAATGTGATTATCATGTTGCTCTTGTGTTCAGACTTCCATAATCACATTTTTTCCTTTGAAAGACTATAGTCATCTTCTTCATTAGATGAGATATTCAATAGATTATACTCATGCATCCTTAGGGTTTCCCATGCATTGAAACCTCTATTCATTTAAAGTAGATGCAAATTTCTTTTATAAGCACATAATAGACTAGAAGTACTTACCTCTATCTTCATGTGATAGTGCATAAGCATTGCTTGATGTATTTTTCTTCCATGCGGTTCATTGCATATATCCATCTTCATTTCAACAACTGAACCATATGATTATTAATGTTTATGCAATAGCATCCTTATCACACAAGAGATCACCAAGATTTGACATTGGTGCATAACAAAGTTTCTCTTTTTCATGTAGTCCCTTTAATATGTTTCAAAGACTATGCATGTGCACTCAAGTTGTAAGCTACATTGGAAGCCTCCCTCTTTTGTATTGATTTATCAATCAAAGGAATATTACATTACTTCCTTTTCATCATTCCCATTAAAAGTTACACTTGTAAGTTGTGAAACTTGACTACTTCCCCATTTCCATCAATAAAGTTATTGTCAACTGCATATATAACTTGTGGAGGTAATCCTTGGGTCTGAGAAACTTAGGAAAAGATAGAATGAAAGTTGTGGTTGATCATTATGTGACACCGAACAGGGCGGTTGAAAATATTTACTACCCTTCCTTTCTTCCTCATCTATGATGCAATCTCTTGTGAACATCTCTTGTTTTCCTTCAGTAAAGCCAAAAGACATTTGTCTTTGTTGTTGTCCTGTTCATGACATAGAGCATGCATTTTTCTTTAGGACTGTCCCAACCTTCATGACTTTCACAATGCTTTCTGCCCCACATGTTTGCTACCTGATTTCCACAATAGTTATTTACCTTTTCAATCATGTGCCACAATTAACACTATCTCCTCACTTTGATCCTAGTGGGAAGACACATGTCACCTATGTCGGTGACCTGAAAACTCACCATCCTATGTGATGTGTGGCTGTCCAATAGGGTTAAGGTGAGAGGGACTTGACAGTACCTTGGATTATTCCTTGTTGCTGCCCCATATGCTTCATGATTATTTAAGGCATACCTTGATTTCTTCTTCATTATTTAAGAGATGCATAATTGAACTTGATGCATCTATGATTGGACTTGATGCATCTCCAAAATCGCTTACTTATTTTTATAAAATGGATCATGGATCTAGTTAAGAAGACTGAAAGACATATCCAACAAAATGTGTTGCATCTTTTGAATCTGATAATGAAAGTTGATCAACTGGTGTGATTCCATATTGATTAATGCATTAATAGCATGCATATCTTTGATCAAGTTGCTCAATTTCCCATTCTTCTTAAAACATCAAAGGGAAGCATGCTAAGCTCTACCCTCGTGGGAGCCACATTTACCCCACATGCTGTAATTAACTAAATCAGAATAGTAACAAGAATGGTCCTAAATCCGCACAAGGAACAAACAGTTAGAAAAATAAATGCTTATTTTGGATGTGTTTGATGACTTCATTGTTTTACAGGACATCCAAGGTTTGCATGATTATTTATTATATTTAGAGATCAGTTTATACATGCATAGGTGAGTGTTTGTGTAAGGTTTGAGATCTTTCATTGCTTAGAGAATTGCTCTAGCATTATTGTTATTGTCAGATGCAAGAGCTAGGAGCACTAAGGAGCTAGGAAAACACAAACAGCTCGGGGCAGAAATAGGACAAGATGACACCTTCAGAACCAGTCATTCTCAGGCAATGACTGGTCTCCATCCTTATATGCACATTTATTTGTTTACATATTCATGTATAAATTATTCTTTATTTTCATTGAATAAGTAAAGTTAGTCCCTTTCCTTGTGAGGGACATGTACACTTCATGATTATCAATAAAGATTACATTTGTAACACATATGGTTCTCTTTTCTCATTTGTTGTAATTGAAACATTGGAATGAAAATGTAATCGGTTTCATTTGACAATCTCTTTCATGCATATTGAACTTGACTTTGCAGATTATGGTTTATCTTTTAAATGTTTAAACAAACAACACAAAAAGAATAAACACTAAGTTACATGATTTCAACTGAAAGCTAAAAATCAGGTAACATTTTTGGTGACATTTGCTATATGTTTGCCTGCTAAACATGAGACCAGCTGCCTAATCTGATCCATTGGGCACAGGGTCACTTAGAAAGCTAACACCACTTGAAAATAACATTGCAAATTGTTGTAACTCATTAAACTAGCAAGAGACACTTTGAAAATTTATTGAAAACCCAACACTGCAAAATGAAAACTATCTAACTATGCTGAAACAACACTTAGGGAATTGAAACTTGTAGTTAAACCTATTCTAACCTACCCTAACCAGCAATACAAAACTACTTAAACAAAACCATTAACAGGATTTGCAAAATAACACCACTTTTTAATCAACAACTGATGCATTACATGATTATGCACTGCTGAAAGAACATGAAACACATGCAAATATTCAAAATACTATTGCAATTTTTCATGAAAGATGTAAAGAAACTCACTTACACCTTGATCTCGATCATGCCTATTGATGTCTTGAACTGGGCAAGTGAGCTGAATTCGATCACCTTCAACTGCAACTCCAAAATCAACTTCTTCTTTAATTGCATCCTCATGCTTGGGTGCAAGCATGACTTCTGGTACTTCAGTGGCCTCCGAACTAGCTAAGTATCTTATTGGACAACCCCTAGAACGAACAAAATTTGCATTGCCATTGTTGGTTGCTTCTCTTCCTTCATGCTTTTCATGGTTGTCCTGCTTCGTGGCTTCACCTTGCATAATGATTTTCCATGTTGATTCTTCCTCTATGGTTAATGAACAATCACCTTCCACCAAGGTAGCTAATAACTTATCAAAGTTGTCAGTTCTTGGAAGGCTCTTAAAGTTAGCTTGTTTAACCTTAAAATCCACATTATCACTCAAAGAGATGTACTCCAAAACAAGCTCTTCTTCTTCTTCAATGAAGGTAGAGAAGTGTTCAAACAATGAAGTAGCTTCCTACAACAAACACTTAGCTGATAAATCAGCTTTAAGCTATGTTGTATAGAAGAAAGGAAGCTCATCTTACCAGACAAGACATTGCACATTAGGTTCATGAGAAGTTTCTTGTTCAAAATTGTGAACCTACTGTTGAATTTTGGCATGAGTTCCAAACTCTTCTAACATATCTGATTCATTTTCATCCAATCTTGAACAAAAATGTTCAATTATACTAGTGCACACCTCTTCATAAAGCTCAATATTAGCCATTTCATCCATAGCATGCTCAAAAATATCCAATCCGGCTATACACTGCTCTTCTTCGTCAGCCTTTTCCACCATTTCACCTTGCTATCATGTTGGAACATTTTCACCATCTTTAACAACAACAGAGGATCATTAGCTAAAACATTGCAAATTTTTTTTTGAGAGATCTTCTCCTATTCAGCCTTTTGCAGCTGTAGCCTGTATTCCTCCATAGCTAAATGCAGCAAGTTCACACTCCTAGTCTCCTCTATGTTGAGTGAGTTGTGTAGGCCAAGGGTTTTCTCTTCTTTTTATTTTTGGATGTTAGAGCATGGTTCCAATTGAATGATAGATGGAGGAACCTTACAGGGTGGAGCAAATGGATCTTTCCAACTTGAAAAACAATGGGTAGAAGGTTCATTGGTAGGGTCACTTAATGGCTCAACAGGTTCTTCTTGTCTAAAGCTAGAGAACTTGTACTTAGGAACCTCTTCACTCACAGGATGTTTCAACATTGTAGGGGGAATTGAGTTGAAACTAGGAAAGGGAAGGGTTGCCTGAGTTTCATACCTTAGTTGGCATTCCTCTCCAACCATCTGCTTTGTCATACATTCCTCATGTTGTCTCCTTTGAATCTCCATCTCCTGCTCTTGAATGTATGCCTGGTAGGATAATTCCTCCTAATGCATGTCAACCTTCTATTGTTGCATTTGATATCCTTGTTCTTTACTGATCTCATCCATCTACCTACAAAAATCTAGTAATATACTGTCAATTTTGCTAATCCCCATAACATCAACATTTTGGGGCTGCATATGAGAACAAGACTGTTGTTTTGGAGCAAAATATCCTTCTTGAGGCTGGTTCTAGGAAAATACTGGTCGATATTGAGATTAAGCAGGAGTGGGAGGGTAGGAAACATAATGAGGATGCTGGTAACTTGTTGTTATAGGGTTATTTAAAATAAAACCAACAAGTTGTTCAGTGTGGTATGGTTGGTAAGAGGTCATACATGCATGATTTTCATGGAATGGTGGGTAATTGGCATTTTCATGATATGTCGGGTGATATGACATGTTTCCATGAAAAATGGACATGTTTATTCATTCAAAAGTTGGAAAATGAACAAAAAATAGATTTACTTGAATCTAACCAGCACTTGATCATACTAAAACCAGTAAAACTCCTCAGAGTCACCAGGTATGTAAAGAAAATGCCTCTAAAAGGCTGAAACTACTACTACACACACCAAACAACAGTAACAAAATACATATAAATAAACTGAGAAGTAGTTCACTAGTCCCACCAAGCGTGCCAAAACTATTCGGGATCCAAATCTACACCCTAATACCAAGTTGTGAATGAACTTAGTAGGTTTGGATGTAAAATTGGACTTCTTTCAGGTTATGGGTGTCCTATTTGAAAGCAAACCTCTAGATTATGGGGTGGATCCCCTTTTGATGTCACCTAACTACTAATTTTTGAGATAAAGGGTAAGAATTGCATGAAAAAATGAACCTAATACTGAAAATACCTAAGGTGATACACCAAAAAAACTTGGACTTGATAATAGCCTATCACATTCAAATTAATATCATAAAACTTCATTCACACAACTCACTTTCCAATGCAGTTTGCATAAGTGATTTATAAGGAGGTCTATAAATAGTGCTTTTAGAAGGAAAATAGAGGTTTCACAACTCACAACATGACTAATCAACATAGCTTATAACATGTTAACATACATTTTCTACTAAATAGATGCATAACATGAGACAAGTTTGTAAGGAAAGATGAATTTTCACAAGACAAATTGATCAATCATTAATAGGATACCATGAAACATGAAGAGAGAAGATAAAATGCTATATTCTATTGATTCAAAGTTCTTACTATATTACAAGTCCATCTGAGTTACAATACTGCTCCATGAAAAATAGCTCCAAGAAACAAAGCTATCCTTCTACTGGAAAGAAAGAACCCCCTCCAAAATGCTCAAAATGAACATACTTGAGCAAAAAATGCACCAAAACCCCTCACACATGTCTATCTAGAAGGTTCTGGTCAGATGCAGAAATGAGGCCAAAAAAGCACCTTCTAAAGTCACTCCAAAAAGCCTCCAAAATGGTGAAAAGTCAAGCTCAGACTAAAGTCATGCTAAAAGTGTGACAAAACTCCCTCCAAAGTAGCATATGTTTCTCTAAAACAGGAAAATAATTCGCTCCCACACTATCCTCATCTCTACAATTCAATCATTTGTCTTCTAGCTTTGACTCATGTAATATGTGTGTTTTGAAAACACAAGACTCCAAAAATGCATTAAAGATAATAACTTGATTAGGTGATTCATAATACACCACTTAATCAAGTTATTTTACATTTCAAAGAAAAATATAAGAGGCCCACCATCAATATTAGATTATATTATATTTGCATGTGAATAATATCAAAGTGATTAGCAAATCACTTAAATGATATTTTTAGACACAAAATGCAAAAATATAATGAAATATCAAAATTCTTTCAAAAGCATTAAACAAGATAAAAAATCCTCCATGGCACTTGATCATTTTTACTTCATTCTGCATTCCAAGGCCACATGTTTGGTTAACATCTTTTGATTTTCAAAGGAAAAATAAAAGGTTCAAATTTGGCCCATTGTGGCATAAAAGGCTTCCACACTTCTTGGAAGGCACAATTGAAAGTCTTCAAGGCAACATGATATTCATGACCAATGGTCAAAGGAAAATTATATGGGACTTGGCACACTCCATATGTTTCATGTTTTGAAGGACTTAACAAATTTTGAAATAAGGCATCAAGGCTCAAGGTAGAAAAATTCCTAAGTCATAAACCTGTCATTGACCCCCATTTTGCATTAACAGGTGTTTCATTTTTTAAAACATGGGACAAACTTCCCATTGGTCATCAAAATAAGGTGAATCCCTAAGCAAAAAAAGATGAAAAATGTGAAAAACAACATCATTTTATCATCGAACATTTTGGTAGAGACATGTTGCCGCCATAGGGTTTAGATTTTTTCACAGAAAATGGTGCTATCTGACTGGTTTTTGGCCTATTCTTTGATGGAAAGTGTATGGAAACACAAGTAAATGCATTCATTTGACACAAAACTGCATTTTTCCACTTCTTTGGAGCCATTTGATGTGTTTTGGGGTGTGGTCTGTAGAGTAATTTTGACCATTTTTTTCATTTTTGTTCTTTTGTTGTTGTTCTCCACTTTTATAGCCGCCATGAGAAGCTTGAATGAAGCTTTTGGTAAAAGAAAAGAAGCTTGAAAGTTGCAAAAAATGTGAGCAAAATCTCCTGGTATGCCTTGAATCAACTCCATCCCTCTCAGATTTTGAGCAACAAAGCTCACTTCGAGCCTCCATTATGACTAATAAAGCAAATATTTGTTTCTTTTTGTGTTTTACATTCTCATGAAGAAAAAACCCCACCTTTTGTTGTTGTTTTGAAGAAAACATAGCCATTGAGGCTGGGGCCAAGAAGATAGAAGAATGGCTCTTTTTGTTTGTCATTTTGAGTCTACACTCATAGCTTTGTGATTTACTTTTAAAAAACATTTCAAATTCCTTTTGCAGCTTGAACCCCAAGTGGGTTTCTCCGAATTGCAACAAGATTGTGTTTCTACAGAAACCCCCAAGTGGGTTTTGATGTTTTTGTGATGAAAAGACCTTTATAGGTCATAGCCATGAAAAATTGAACTAAACCCCTTGCATTTTCAGTTTTTTCATTTTCTGACAAGATTTTACAAGATCATAATGTGAATGAGATTTCATGAGAGAGTGATTAGCTCCTTTCCATTCTGTAACTCTTGTTATCATGAAGGCTCTATTTTTTTTTTTTTTTTAATTCTTGATATCTTGGAATAGACTCAGTTGGGGTCCTTACAAGAGTAACCACCCCTTGCACTCTATATTTACATATTTTAATCAACCCAGATGGGTTTTTTGTATTTGTGAAAGAAAACTTAGAACTTTTATTTAAAAATTCTAGATCTTCCAAGGAATAAAACTATCCCTCCCCATCATAAATTGAGTCATCTTCTAAGAATGCACTTACATCAGAAGTGTGTAGCTCATTGCACTCTTTCCTCAAATAGAATGAGCATTCTAGTGATGTTGAATAGCTGATATGTTCTTCTGACCTTCACAAGTGCATCAACAAATTTTTTTTTTTTCATTTTTGCTCTGTGCATTCCTATTAAATTCACTTATGCATGTGCAATCCACCTTTATTTCATCAACTACAGATAACTCTTTATGTAACTGAATGTGATTATCATGTTGCTCTTGTGTTCTGACTTCCATAATCACATTTTTTCCTTTGAAAGAATATAGTCATCTTCTTCATTAGATGAGATATTGAATAGATTATACTCATGCATCCCAAGGGTTTCCCATGCATTGAAACCTCTGTTCATTTAAAGTAGATGCATATTTCTTTTACAGGCATAGAATAGATTGGAAGTACTTACCTCTATCTTGATACGATAGTGCATAAGCATTGATTGATGTGTGTTTCTTCCATGTGGTTCACTACATATATCCATCTTCATTTGGAAAACTGAACCATATGATTATTAATGTTTATGCAACATCCTTATCACACTAGAGATCACCAAGATTTGACATTGGTGCATAACATAGTTTCTCCTTTTCATGTAGTCCCTTTAATATGTTTCAAAGACTATGCATGTGCTCTCAAGTTGTAAGCTTCATTGGAAGCCTCTGTCTTTTGTATTGATTTATCAATTAAAGGAATATTACATTACTTCCTTTGCATCATGCCCCTTTAAAAGTTACACTTGTAAGTTGTGAAACTTGATTGCTTCCCCATTTCCATCAATAAAGTTATTGTCAACTACATATATCACTTGTGGAGGTAATCGTTGGGTCTGAGCAACTCAAGAAAATGTAGATGAAAGTTGTGGTTGATCATTATGTGATACCGAACAGGGCGGTTGAAAAGCTTTACTACCCTTCCTTTCTTCCTCATATGTGATGCAATCTCTTGTGAACATCTCTTGTTTTCCTTCAGTAAAGTCAAAAGACATTTGTCTTTGTTGTTAACCTATTCATGACATATAGCATGCATTTTTCTTTAGGATTGTCCCAACCCTCATGACTTTCACAATGCTTGTTGCCCCACATGTTTGCTACCTGATTTCCACAATAGTTGTTTACCTTATCAATCATGTGCCACAATTAACATTGTCTCCTCACTTTGATCCTAGTGGGAAGACACATGTCACCTATGTCGGTGACCTGAAAGGTCACCGTCCTATGTGATGTGTGGTTTTCCAATAAGGTTAAGGTGAGAGGGACTTCATAGTACCTTGGATTATTCCTTGCTACTGCCCCATATGCTTCATGATGATTTCAGGCATGCCTTGATTTCTTCTTCATTATTTAAGAGATGCATAATTGAACTTGATGCATCTCCAAAATCACTTATTTATTTTTATAAAATGGATCATGGATCCACTTAAGAAGATTGAAAGACATATCCAACAAAATTTGTTGCATCTGTTGAATCTGATAATGAAAGTTGATCAACTGGTGTGATTCCATATTGATTAATGCATTAATAGCATGTATATCTTTGATCAAGTTGCTCAATTTCCTATTCATCTTAAAACATCATAGGGTAGCATGTTGAGCTCTACCCTCCTGGGAGCCAGATTTACCCCACATGTTGTAATTAACTGAATCAAAATAGTAACAAGACTGGTCCTAAATCTGCACAAGGAACAAACAGTTGGAAAAATAAATGCATATTTTTGATGTGTTTGATGGCTTCATTGTTTTATAGGACATCCAAGGTTTGCATGCTTATTTAATTTTGGAGATCAATTTATACATGCAAAGGTGAGTGTTCTTGTAAGGTTTGAGATCTTGCATTGCTTAGAGCATTGCTCTAATGTCATTGTTATTGTCAGATGCAAGAGCTAGGAGCATTATGGAGCTAGGAAAACACAAGTAGTTCGGGGAAGCAACGGGACAAGATGACACCTTTAGATTCATTCATTCTGAGGCAATGACTAGTCTCCATCCTTATATGCACATTTTATTTGTTTACTTATTCATGTATAAATTATTTTTTATTTTCATTGAATAAGTAAAGTTAGTCACTTAGCTTGTGAGGGACATGTAAACTTCATGATTATCAATAAAGATTACATTTGTAACACATATGGTTCTCTTTTCTCATTTGTTGTAATTGCAACATTGGAATGAAAATGTAATTTTTTTCATTTGACAATCTCTTTCATGCATATTGAATTTGACTTAGCAGACTATGGTTTATCTTTTAAATGTTAAAACAAAGGACACAAAAAGAATAAACTCTAAGTTACCTGATTTCAGTTGAAAGCTAAAAATCAGGTAATAGGTATTTTAACATTTGAAATTCAAGTTAAAAATGTTGGCTATCAAGATCTAATTTGCAAGAAATTGGATAAATTCCTACAAATATCTAGTTATTGCATCATTTCAAATCTATCAAAAAATATTGAACAAATATTATTGTCAAGAGAAATTCAAGATGATTTAGGAGTACTATTTCAGAGCTTTATTGTAGCAATTCAAGATCCAAACATCATGCCAAATCATATGTGAGTGTATGCTTGTTCATGTTGTTTTTGTTGTGAAGGCTAACCCTTGTTGTAGGTCTCTAATAAATTCAGCAAGTAGGATCCAAGACCTTGAGGTGATGTGCATGACTTCAATCCTTCAAGGAAGCCATTGAAGGGTGGTGAGTTGTAACACCTTTTTGGTTCATCATTTCTTCTTATAATTTATCTTTCCTATCACTAACATTGCCATTGTGGAAGTGGAAACACTAACACGGGGTTTAACTAAGGAAAGCTCCTAAATGGCACAACCCTTCCTCTCTCTTTGAATGTACAGGTTTGAAGTTTGGAGAGGATTGGAGGAAGTTTGAATATCAATTAATTTTTCTTGCATTCAAATCCATACACCTTGTCAACTCACAAAAACTCACCTGTAGAATTAGTTGACAATTTTGCATGCAAGAATCAAGAACTCATATCTGACATTAGAGGACTACCAAAATGAATTTGGTATAGCCCTACAAGGATAGAGACACCCTTAGGCGTCTATGTCCTCATATAGTGACTAAATTCAAATTTATAGGACATGTGCATAGTATTTTTCCCTTCTTAGATTTATCTACAAATATCTATTATGGTGTATCAATTGTTGGAATCTTGCATTCTTCATATTAGGGAACATATTCTAATTAGGTTAATTAAGGAAAATCAATTCCAACCAATATCCAACCCCCAAAAAGATGCAAATCTAGGTCCAATTGACTCACCTTCATGGTTGAAAGTCAATATAATCACCTTATTGATTTGCATCCTAAATGACCCTTTAGAAAAAAGGAATTTGATAATAGGTTCTTGCATTAGACTTGGGATCACCTTTTTCTATGTTTCATTTTGGTGAACCTAACCTGTTAATATTATATACCTTATGAAAATTAATCCTAGATCTAAGTTTTGCATTGATCACTTAGGGTTTCATCTTTTGCATAATAAAAATACAAAACAATAAAAAAATGCATATCATATTGCATCATAGGTTGCAATAGGATTAGTTTTAGTCATTTAGTTCAGATCTACATTCAAAAGTGCATTCAAAATTTTCATTTACTTTTCAATAATTGTTACCCATTTGCATTTGAGTTACATTATCTTAAATTGAGCAAATTTTGTAAAAATACTTTGTTTCAGGCCTTCTTGCACAAAGATATAGTGTCCTTAAATAGTCTAATAAATATTCAAACTTTTAAAATTTTGAAACCATATCCAAGACAAGAACGCCCTTGGGCGGCTTTTTCCTCCTATTCTTGGCTCAACCAAATTTTGCTCATATCTCTACTTCTATGTCTTTAGCCTATTTATGCTTGCTTATTGTTGATTTAAAATTATGAACTACATTCATTTAGGCATCTTTCATATAGCTCAAAAAATTTTAAAAATTACATTTTTTTTGTTTTAATATACATAAAAATCATCATTTTCAAATGTGGCATCTTAGAATGAATTAATTTTTTGTATTTTAGATCTGAAAATTGCATCCAAATTTGTCATTAATTGTTCAAAAAAATTCAACACTTGCATTTTGAATCACATTTGTATAAATTGAGTAAATTCTAGAAAAATATTCACTTTCGGGCCTGTTTGTAAATAGATCTAGAAACCCTAAACAATAGCATACACAATCAAACCTTGAATTTTTTGAAACTTTTTCTAGGAAAAAGATGCCCTTGGGCGGCTTTTTCCTACTATTTTTGGCTGAATTTATTCTTAGATCTCTATTTTTGTGTTCTTTGTGTGCTTCTATTGTCTAAATTTTGTTTCTAAATTTTATCCATCTTGTAATTGTTTGTTTTGCTAAAAACATTGCTAACTTGATCCATAGGGCATAACATCATGTTCTCATTGCAAAAATAATTTTTTTGTCATAATTCATGTTCTATTGTCAGATCTTGTTAAGAATTTCTAAGAATTTTTGATACAAGCATGTCACAATGAGTTTATTTCCCCTCTTTTGTTGTTTTTCATTGATCCCTCTCCCACTATCTCTCCTACTTGTGAGGATACATTGGTGCAAGAGAATACAATCATTGAAAATCATGAAAATCATGTTCATTCTTCTTCCAAAATCTCTCCTACTTGGGAAGAAGGTATCTTGATATTAGAGGATCAAATCATTGATGAGCATCATGAGAATCTTTGTTGAGAAATGTGACTCAAATTTATTGGCTTCATCAACTTCCTAGAGCAGATGTGTTTTCCTCCTTCATTGGTCTGAGTTAATTCACTAGTTTTCAAGTTTTTTTAACTGATGTCGCGGGGTTCTAAAAGATCATAACTTGGCAACATTGAGCTTGTCACGCGATCGCTAGGTTTCTGAACTATGGAACCTATGTCGTGGGGTTATTGCATTTCATAACCTCCTGACATGGTGATCTCCTTATTGTCGTGAGTTCTAAGAAATTCCTAACCTCTGACTTGAGGTTGTGAAGTTTGGTTTCTCAGTGATAGAGCAATCCCTTTGAGTGTCAGTGAGACATGGTGTGATCGATGGGACTTCAGAAGATGTCTCCTCAACATTTCGGTTTAAGACTTGTTTGTTCCTATCGATGAGACTTCAGGAGGCCATTGTGAGTTGGTGAAAAGTCTCTTCGACATGCAAGTGGATGTTAGGGACTCAATGTTAGTGTGACTTCAGGGTGTTGCCGAGACTTTGGTGAAAGTCTCTTTGACATGAATGTCTCTTCAATGGACCAATGGTATAGTGAGTTGCAAGACCTTATCGATGTGAAATCGAGTGCTCAAGGAGAGATGGTCAAGTGTCTCTTCAACACTCTGATGACTCAATGGTTGGTGAACTCGATGCGAGTTTAGTGAGATATTGTCTGATGTCTCTTTGACACCTGGTAACTGAAGTCTTGGTGAGTCTAATGGAGTTGTGACTTGCATGGTGGTAAACACTTATCAGTGGGAGATGACATCATTGGTGGGAGTCTGTAAGATGTCAAAATGATAGCCTGATGTGTAGTATTGGATCCTCATCGGTGAGAAGTTGTGTCTACGACAAGACATTGAAGCTTGTCTCACTGATAGAATGATGGAATGATGCAGTGGTGAACTCACTTGTCACTAGGACAATGATTCATCGGTAGGACTCCAAAGGTGGTCTCGCTGATATGACGATGGCTGACTTGGTGACCTATGTAGAATGCCTCAGTGGGACCCAGTTGATGATTAGCTAGAAAGTGGTGATTGGTTGCATGTTTGTAATAGTTTAAGCTACTTGTGGCTAGTTGTCTATTATGGTTAGGGTTTCCTGGAATGATTAAGAGTAGAACGTGAATGTCTTTGTTGGATTGCCAGACTGGCTGAGAGGCTGGGTAGCTGAGAAGGTGAAGAATGTGAACCTAAGAGGCTGAAGGGTTGGACTGGCCAAGAGGTTGGGTACCTGAGGAGACAAAGAATGTGAACCTAAGAGGCTAAAGGGTTGGACTGGCCGAGAGGTTGGGTATTCGAGGGGGAAAAGAATGTGAACCTAAGAGGCCAAAGGGATAGGCTAGCTGGGAGAGAGTGGACTAGTTAGAGGAGATGGATCTGCATTGTATGTTGTGTGAGGATTCTGAATAGTTACAGTAGTTGTTTGTATTCTTCGGATGGAAAAGATGTGTAAAATCTTGTAAAGGTTGTAATCATGAATTGTATTGTAACTTTTTTGTTGCTGAATAGTACAATGGATAGATATTTTGGAGTGTGGGGTTTTTTACCTATAAGAGTTTTCCCCACATAAATTTGTGTGTCCATTTATGTTTGTCTTTCATGTTGGCTGATTCTGCAAATTTGAATCTATGCATAGTGTTGAATCTAATTAATTTTGCATGTACTTTTCTCAAAAGGGTTAATGTGGGAGATCAACTATGCATGTTTATACTTTATGGTATTGTAGTTGTGTCTTTGAGGCAATCTAAAGGAATTAAAATCACCAAAGCCACTACTATTCTTAGATGTTTCTATCTTAGATGACCCGATTTTTCCCTTACAAGTGGTATCAGAGCCATTTTTTTGGATTTGCTTGTGCTTGCATGTGTAAGTTTGTGTGTTGCATGTACTTGCATGGAATCGCATGTGTCTTGCATGTTCCTGCATGTTGATGCATGTAAGAGTTCCTAGTGTTTTGGTTTTGTGGATTCCTCCTGTAAATATTTCTTAGCCTGGCAAGCTTGAGGAGGTCTGAAGGAGTCAGTTGATGATTGATCCTTTGGTGAGTAAAAGTCCTTTCTCTTTTGAGACAACATGTAGTGTGAAAGACATTGAAGATGGAGAAACTGGAGTTGATCATATTGTAATTATGTGGTATGACGCTCCTAGTTGGCAGTGAATGGTCCTAATGAAAGGGGTGTGAGTTTATGGTTATGGTTGTGTTGCAACAGAGTGTGGTTCATACTGGGTGTTTGTGTGAGAGGCTCCCTAATGGTATGGAGATGCTTGAGTTGTTATTCAGCCATGGGGTACTATGCTTGTGCTAGGTTCTTTGACCTAGTATTGAAGGCATTGTTCTTTGTTACCCTGATTGCATGCAGGCTATGAAGTTGATCTCTAGATGGTCTAAAAACTTCCAAATAGCCTGGATCTATCATATGCATGTGCATGTTAGTGGTTTTGGATTTGGCTTGAAATGGGCCTAGATTTCCTAAATTGTTGTTTCCTTTTAAGGATGGTTTGTACTTGTATAGCTCTGCAGTTTTTCTGGTTTTACACAATCAAGCAAAAAAAAATTTGTGGAGTTGTTAAGCTATTTTCTAGACCCTAGTTTTTGGGGTGTAAGTAGATGAGATAGTTGCAATTCAGCATGGTTTGAGGAGGTGTGATGTCTTCTCTTCATGGGAGTATTGGTACATGATTTTTCACTCAACATTCTTGTGGTGTTGCTTGCTGGGTTCCTAGACTATGGTGCTCATTATGGACATGATTGGCGAATCAGATTTGAGCTTGATCTAGTGTTTGAGTCAAGTTGTCTATGTTGTTATTCTCCTTGAGATCTCATTTTTTCAGTTTCTAGTGTGATGATGGATTTGCATACTTCATTTATTGAATCTATGGGTTGAGCAATGTTGTGTGCTATCTTTACCTACATTTTTGTTGTGGGACAACTCAAAAGTGGACTGTCAATATCCATAAGGTTTGATTCTATGTTGGTGCATATTTGTTAGTTGGCCTTGTCTTTGGTCACTTGTGCATTGGAGTGGTTGCTTCTGGATAGGAGGAAGGATGGTCTTGAGTACCTAAATAGTTGACTATGGGGACTTGTAGCATGTGTATCATGATGTCATGAAGAGCTTCATACATGTTGTAGTGTAAGCTTTTGACAGTGATGGTGTTGTCTACTTGGTTTGGAGATCTTGGCACTGCTTGGAACTGTTGTCAGATGGACATGTTGTTGATTGGACCTAGAGGTTTTAAAAATCAGCAAATGTTTGGTCATGATGCTTGCAAAGCTCAGTTGTCATGGTTCAGTGGGAGCTTTAGCAATGACTGTGGATTCATCATTAGCAATGACTGTGGATTCATCACTTGGTGGTGAATAATCTTCTTTAGTGTTGTAGATGTTATTAGGAGGAATTTTTAGATCCTACTGCTACAAAAGAGTTCTTTTGAATTTGCATGGACACTATTTGAGGATGTGCAACATCTGCAACTATGTAGGACATTTGGGGTATTTGGATGAGGTGTTGGTGGTGCTTGATAGGTGATGTTGGTTTAGAGTTTTGGCATGATGCATTTCTCTTGAAACCATGGTATGTTCACTTGGAGCATGGTATCTCCTAAGGGGGATGGTAAGATCATGATTTCATGATAAGTTCCTAGTTCAAATGTTTGTAGCTTTGATAGTGGTTTGTAGTTTCTCTTTATTTTGGGTGCATTGGTCATATGCTTGAGAACTTCAAGATAGTGTAGTGATTCATTTGTAGTTTAGCATGAGATGATCATTTGTAGGTCCTTATGGATACATGGAGAATAAGGTGAGGATGTATTTCTCTTATGATAGAAGTGTTGATGGTTACTCTTGATGAGATTTCCGCAAAAAGTCTGAGGATCCTACACCATGGTTGGACGTGAGTTCAATAGAGACCAATGAGGAGATTTTTCTTGGATGAGTCATGGTGGCTTGTATATCTTGCAGGAACATTCTCATTCCCCACTCTTGGTCTACTTGGTAGTGAAGTCTACTTGAGAGGTATTTTCCCATTGTATCTTTTAGATGCATTTTATGCTTTCTTTCATGATATGGATCTTAAATTTTTGTTTAATGGATTTGGAGGATTCATATTGGAAGATGGATAGCATTCTTGTCTCCTTGTGAATTTGAGTTGATAAGAACAATTAGGAGATGCTTTATGGGTGTGTTTTCCTAAGATGGAAAATGAAGTAGTTTGATCTTCTTTGAGAGGCTTACATATATATGTTGTGTTTGATCTCTTGAGGTTGAAAAAATTTGGATGTTGTTATATCTTTTCTCTTAGGGTTGTGAAGGAGATCTTACTTGACACAACTGGCATTTAGAGATGTATGTAGGAGGATTTTTCTACATTTTTATGATTTGTAGTTTTTTTTCTTTAGTTTGGTTCTTCTTCTTGTATGTTCGAACTCATATGACTTTAGATGTGAGATTTCTATGTGGAGCCATGATGGTCACTAGTTTGTGGTCATGTGTTGTCACTTGGGTGATGATATGGAGGTTCTTGTGTCTCTTTCTTCGGTTAGATATGGAGAACATGGGAGAGCTATGGAAGAATTTTGAGAGAGATGTTTCTTGTAGCAGTTGGTTGAAAGTTTTGTAGATCTTTGTCAATGTCTTCTTGGTACTATATGGTTACACTTTCTATGTGCTATAAATTGTAGAATTGCTATGCCTTTGATCTTTTATATTTGGCATTACCCATGAAGTGGGAGTTTCTAGTTGTGATTTTTCTTCTTTGACTAGTAGGCACATGGAGCTTTCATTAGCAGTTGATGGGTTGGCTATGAAGGTGGCATGAGTTTTCTAATGAGGATTCCTTGGAGGTATGTGTGATTAGATGGATTAGCACTTGTTGTGTGTGCTATTTTTAATCATGTGGGTTTATCGGTTGGATGGGAGCAGTCAATTTTTTGGTTGTTGTTCTAGTTGATGTTCTATCTTGTTTCTGGAGAATGAATTCATAGTTGTGTTCATGATTAAGGGATTTGAATTTGATGGTATGTTGCTTATGTATAGCTTGTGATCATAGTGGAGTGGTGACATTGTTGAACCCCTTGTTGTCTATAGGATTTGATGCTTTTGTTCTTAAGACTGGTGCATATACACCTTGGCTCATTCATTTTTCTTGAGGTGGATGGCTGGAACTATTGCTTGAGTTGGTGGAAATCTTGGATGTTGTTGCAGGTGTCTTGGTTGGAGCATGGAATCATTGTTTAAGATTCTCGAGTTTTCTTTGGAAGGAGCCAGTAAGTTCTTCATCTAGTGGGATATTTTTGAGAAATGTGAATCAAATTTATTGGCTTGATCGACTTCCTAGAGCAGTTGTGTTTTTCTCCTTCATCAGCGTAAGTTAAGTTGCTAGTTTTCAAGTTTTTCTAACTGAAGTCACGGGGTTCTAAAAGATCATAACTTGATGACATTGAGCTTGTCATAGGATCGCCAGATTTTTGAACTGTGGAACCTATGTCATGGGGTTCTTGCATTTCATAACCTCCCAACATGGCTATCTCCTTGTTGTTGTGGGTTCCAATAAATTCCTAACCTTCAACTTGAGGTTGTGAAGTTTTGTTTCTCAGTGATAGAGTGATCCCTTTGATTGTTGGTGAGAATGGCATGATCAGGACTTCAGAATATGTCTCCTCAATATTTTGGTTGAAGACTTGTTTGTTCCTATTGATGAGACTTTGGGAGGTTGCCATAAGTTGGTGAAAAGTCTCTTTGACATGTAGGTGGATGTTAGGGACTCAATGTCTGTGTGACTTCAGGGTGCCACCGATACTTTGGTGAAAGTCTCTTTGAAATGCATGTCTCTTCAATGGATCAACAGTATAGTGACCTACAAGACCTTGTCAATGTGCTATTAGGTGCTCAAGGAGAGATGGTCAAGTTTTTCTTTGACACTCTAATGACTGAATGGTTGGTGAACTGGATGCTTGTCAATGTGACGATGCTAGTTCGATGTGAGATTGTATGATGCCTCTTCGACACCTAGTAACTGAAGTCTTGGTCAGTCTGATGGAGCAGTGAATTACATGGCGGTAAATACTTGTCGGTGGAAGATGACATCATCGGTGGGAGTCTGTAAGATGTCACAATGACAACCCAATGTGTAGCATTAGATCCTCATCAGTGAGAAGTTGTTTCTTTGGTGAGACACTGAGGCTTGTCTCAATGATAGAATGATGGAATGATGTAGTGGTGAACTCACTTGTTGTTGGGACAGTGCTTCATTGATAGGACTCCGAAGGTGGTCTCCCCGATATAATGATGGTTGACTCAGCGAATTGTGTAGAATGTATTAGTGGGACACGATTGATGATTAGCTAAAAAATGGTCATTGGTTGCATGCATGTGATGGTTTAAGCTACTCATGGCTAGTTGTCTGTTGTAGGTAGGGTTTCCTAGAACAATTAAGAGTAGAACACTAATGCCTTTGTTGGGTTTTCGGATTGGTTGAGAGGCTGGGTAGCCGAGGAGGAAAAGAATGTGAACCTAAGAGGCTGAAGGGTTGGACTGGCTAAGAGGCTGGGTAGCCGAGGAGGTGAAGAATGTGAACCTTAGAGGCCGAAGGGTCAGACTAGATGAGAGGCTGGGTAGCCGAGGAGGTGAAGAATGTGAACCTAAGAAGCCAGAGGGCTGGGCTATCTATGAGAGAGTGGACTGGCTGGAGGAGATGGATTTGCACTGTATGTTGTGTGAGGATTCTAAATAGTTATGGTTGTCTATATTCTTTGGATGGACAAGATTTGTAAACTCCTAGAGAGGTTATAAGCCTAAATTGTATTGTAACTTTTTTGTTACTAAATAATACAATAACTAGATGTTTTGGAGTGTGGGTTTTTTACCCCTTAAGGTTTTTCCCCATGTAAATTTTTGTGTCGATTTATGTTTGTCTTTCATGTTGGTTGATTCTGCAAATTTCAATCTATGAATAGTGTTGAATCTGGTTAATTTTGCATGTGCTTTTCTCAGAAGGGTTAATGTGGGAAATCAACTATTCCTATTTTTTCTTTATGGCATAGTAGTTGTGTCTTTGAGGCAATTTGAAGGAATTAAAATCACCAAAGGCATTATTGTTCTTAGATGTTTCTATCTGAGATGACCCGATTTTTCCCTTACAATCTTGTTTTTTTCTCTTACCCTACCTCTCCTACTTGGGAAGATATTTTTGGACAATAGGATGAAATCATTGATACATTTTCTTCAAAATACAATATGATGGATTGCATAGATATGAAGATGCTAAGGTGACATTAGATCCCTCGTCTATAAAAAATCAACAAGTAGTTAACTCTGTTGAGGTTATGAACACACAATTAGCTATTAGATCTCCTCTAGTTATTGGTCCTCCTAAAATTCCTCCTCGTGATTTTCACCCTTTAGGTTCAAGCATGTAGAATGAAATAAATCATAACATAGTGTTTTCCAACCTGAAATTATTTTGTGTATTATCATATTTAAACACATGTTCATGAAAAATAATACTTATTACAATTTAGAATGCATGTCTTACTCACATCAGCCTACAATTCTTGCGGGTGCACAAAATCCAAACAAAGGGATAGCTTCTCGTGCAAGCCACTGGGCTAGCAATTTTTATGGTGAAACTCTTACTTACAATGTAGGAAACACAATATTTTGGCATTGTTATCTCCTCACTTCTGTCATTGTAATGTTTTCACTCATCTATCAATTTTGTCACTTTTATCCCCCATATTGGTGGGCCAAAAACTACATCATCCCATCATGTTTTTTATTAGGTAAGTAGGGATTTTGAAAGGGCCTTAATCCCTTTTACATCATGAAATATTTAGCAATAAGTACATTGAGACATGGAAAAACACCAAGACAAGATAAAAACAATAAATTGCACATAAAGCCAATGAAATAGAAAAATTAGGACAAGCTAAAACACTATCAGAACAAGCCAACAAGTGAAAACAAAGCTACAAAATAGTAGGCAAAAAAAACAATCACCCCAAGGGTGAAAATACTAGACAGCCCTCAAACCTTTACAAGTAGGAATAAATGGGTCCAAAACCCAATTATCCATCAAAACAAGCCTCACAGCCAGAAAAATAGGCCTATAGGGACCTAAACCTCTAAAATTATTCAAATCAGACTTCACAACTAGCATAACAGGCCACCCTCCTTGCTGCCAAAATAGCAATCTGTAACAACAACCACCCCAAGAGTAGGGCATACAAACCATACTTCAAACCCTTACCAATAGAATTTAGTAGATATTGAAACCCAAACCACCAGGAAACAACCAATCCCATCAAGACTCCTTGAGAGAACCTAGGCTAAGAGAACAACCAACATAACAGGCCTGCAGGCCACCCATTAGGCTATTAAAGAAACAACCCTTGACAACATCCACCCCAAGAGTGGCATAAAGCAACACCTTCCAAACAACAACACCTTTAAAACAATATCTCCTATAAAAACTCTTGACCATCATAGTAAGGGAGTCAATGAGCATAACAAAACTTAAAGGAGCAACAACCAACTTGAAGCACCACATTTCCCATCACACCAACTCAATCTCCACCTCAATAAGAGAGAGCTCCCCTCTATAAGAGAGGATGAAATGAGAATTAAAATTATGAGAGCCAACAATCTCCTACACTAACAGGCCCCACCTCAAAAGGAACTAGTAGAAAGAAAGGGGACAATCCACTGCAACTATAGCAACTATCTCACCTCAATAGGAGAGGGTTCCACCTCAGTAGGAGCAATCTTGACCTCCATAAGAGACCCCAACTGTAGAACCTAATAGGAAGCCCACACTCTAGTAGAATGAAAACACACCTCATCCCAAGGAAACATGAGCATCAGGTACCAAACGAAAGCAATATGAAGTAGCTCAACTAGTAGAAAATATTGAGCAAATTCACCCTCCAAAGGGAAATCATACCTCAAAAACAACAAAACTGTCAAGATGGACTTTGAATGAAGCCCCAGTAGAAATATAATGTGAAGAATTAGGGAATCCACAACACCCTTAGCAATCAACACCAATGAAAATGATACACTTGGGTGATCCCATAATAGTGGTTTACAATTTTTGGCCAAACTAGACACTGAAATTATTATTTTTAACTGAATCTTCACATTCGGGCACCTATAGCGGCTAAACTGTGAGGAATTTGAAGATAGTGCAAACTAGAGTCTCATCAAATTTTGTCTGTAGATTCTAAAAATATTTTTTTCAAAATTTTTGGAATCAAATTGCACTTCTTTCTCCATCTCCCACGAAAATTGATTTTTTTCAAAAAATAACATTTTTAAAAAGTGACGCACACCATATAACGCCCATGAAGGATAAAATTCTAATTCTTTCAAATTTAGATTTGTAACTCTGATATCTAGTTCTTCCACTTCGTTAGATAGTTTTTTATTGAATATTTTTTCCTTAATCAAGTTTCAAAGTCAAACTAATTACAATTCAGACCACACCGTATAATGCGTAACTTTTTTTGTATATGTCAAAATTTTATTTATTTTATTGGATCAAGGACTTCAATATCTGTGCACTCATATTTTTAATTTTTTTGATAATCTTCTATTTTTCCACATGTGAAGAACAAATAAATTCATTTTCATGAAAAACCTATGTTTAATAAAACTCAAAAACAAATACATAACAAAACCAAAACATATTAAAATTATATTCATTGGATAGCTTGTTCTGAGGAATACCATAATCATTTCAAATAAATTTTAAATGAATTCATTTGATCCCCAAAAGCTAAATCAAAAGTGATTTTTTATCAACATTTTGATAGGTGTAAAGGAGACACATTTATAGGTATGGTTTAAAACTAGCGAGGTTCTATCCAAGGGGGTTTGATCTAAGGTGATTTGATCAAACCCTCTTCAATTGAAATCCTTAAAATGGAACTTTTTAAGGCTTAAATCATTATATTTTCTAAAAATATGTGATTTCAGCTAAAATTCATTCCTCTAAGGAATTGTAAACCACTATTATGACAGCACCCACTTCCCCCATCCAACAACATACTAATAGATAGGAGAAAAAAGAATTCACTTAGAGAGGACTTCAACAAGAGACCAGATCCCAACCATAAGAGTTTCCATAGGGGGATCAACCATGCCCACATTCCCTTGATAGAAAAGGCCACCACCAAGCAACAACCACTAGAAAAATAGCTCCTCCAGTCATCAACATGGGAGGCATAAAATACCCCCAAAAAGTAGAGAAAACCCAAGGCAACAGGCCGCGAGCATCAAAAGCCAAAGAACCCAAAATAGTGTGTGACCACACCCCACATAAACCAAGGAGGGAACCACTATGAGAAAATTTGAGGAAAAGGAAACATAAGCCAATGCCTCAAACCTCTCCACCCAATGTATGCCATAGCAAGCACAACATTCGAAGAGAAAAACTCTCCCCCGCAAGAAGGAAGCAACTATAAAAATCCCAAACTCCATCGCTAAAACCTCACAAACCAAGAGTCCATCAACACAACAAGCAACCCATAAACGTAGGGTCCACTCAGCACCACCCCCTCCCCAAGATACAGAGAAACTACATAAAAAAACACACCCCCAACAACACCAAGGTAAACCCCAAATGCAAGAAGAGAAGCAAAGAATGCCTTATTCCAGCAAACCGCACCCACAGAGACCTGACCAATCCACAAAACAACTAAATCCTCATCATCATCAACAAATTCCTCATTTCCATCCACCAAGGAATTCAAATTTCCTTTAATATTTTTCTTTCTGCTCGCTCTTCGTGTCATTATTTTTGGTCATTTCCATCAGCTGAGGAATTCAAACTTCCTCGCCTGTTTTTTTTCCCTCTCGTTCATCATGTCATTATTTTTGGTCATCTCATCATGTTATGTATGTTTCTATGTATGTTTTTATGCATTTTTGTATATTATCATGCCTATGACATGCATTCTTGTAGGGAGAATAACTATTTATTCTTGGTCAATCAAGGTGATCACCAAGGTTTTCGTTAACTTATTCACCTTTATTCTTGCTTAACCGATACACACCATGGTTTGCAACCAATGTGTTGCAATAATCTGCATTTTTTCAGTCAATTGTGATGGTAATGGTTCAGTTTACAATATCATTGAGAAATGGTTATGATATCAATATTCATCATTTACGTGTTCATTAAGAGACATAGGATATAAATAGAAGTTTGATAGTGGTACATGGTATCCTTCTTGTTTGTCTTCTTTTCCCTTATTGATTATTTCAAGGTATGGCATTTGTTATATGCTTTTATTGGTGCACTATATTGAGTCTAAGTACACTGACACTGATTCTTTGTTCTACTTAACCTATAATTTTTTTTTTGTCATAATATTGGCCATGGTCTATGATTTGTGTCTATGATGATGCATGTTATCTTCATCCAATGCATGAAAGTATAGTGAATGACCATAGTAGACATCTTCCATTTAGATTGTGCAATATTCTTAAACTTCTTGCCATAATGTGACACTTTTATCTTTTTGAAATTTTGGAGACTGTAATTGAACTAAAAAAATAATAATAAATCAATCATTACTATAGAAAATTTGGCATTTTTAGATATCAATTTTGTGCATTTGGAAGGATTGGTATAGAAAATTACATGTGGCAATACACAATGTATTTTTTCAAAATTTAATTATCTTTATTATGTTCAAGGACAATGTGTTTTTTTATTGTATTGGTAGTAAAGGGAAAAAGCTAATCTCTTGATAAAATGGCATGTCTTAGACATGATAACATAATGCCCCATCTCCCATACAATGGCATCATTAAAAAATAAGACTAAAATATGGGCGCTAGCAGATGTTTAGATGCGTGTTGTTAGCGAGTGTCATTACTTGTCCCTGTACGCTAAAAAAATTGTTTAAATATGTTTTTCAGAGGCATGATAAGATATAAAAAACATATTTAAACACATTTTTTTGCTGTATGGGGATAGGTGATGATACTCACTAACAACACACATCTAAACATCTATTAGTGTCCATCTGTCAGTCTTCTTTTGTAATGATTCCATTTTATGGGGGATGGGGCATTACGTTATCATGTCTAAGACATGTCATTTTGTCAAGAGATTAGTTTTTTCCCTTTACTACCAATACAAGAAAAAATAGGAAAAACATGCCAAGAGAGATGATTTTTTTCATATATTCGAATGAATGTTCAATTCTTCACAGTTCTAATGGAATGGAAAAATGGAAAGTATAATTGTTGAAATATATTACAAGTGTTAGTGATAGGTTAAATTGGAAATTAAATTCCCATTATACAGTTTAATATGTTTGTTTATTGTTTGTACAAGGTGGCATGTTGCAGTCAGCACAACATATAATCCAATATTGGTGAAATTTGGAATAAAATGAATTCTTTGTAGCATCAAATGTCTTTAATTTTCCAATTTAATTTATTGCTAACACTCATCTTCCTTCCAGGTGGTTGATATAGGTTAGGAAACAAAATTGAATAAAACAAGGGCAGGTGGATTGAGAAGGACACTTTAGGGGACGTGAAGCTTTTGCACTAAATATAGGTGATTCTATCCATCATAGCTTGAATTGCAAGTATACTAGACTGTTAAATTTCCCAAATTTATTTTTCATTTAGAAGTTTCAATTTGTTTATAGATGAGATGCTTATTATGGGGAACGCAAACAATTTACAGTTTAATTTAAATAAAATAAATGTTACATTATTGTGTGCGTATTATATCCCAAAATTTTATGTGAAGGATGTTTCCTCCTTTAAGTGTGAGTGTTACATGGGAAATCCTCAAAACAGTGAATGACGATACTGCATCATTTTAATTATCCCCCTCATAATTGATTTGTGTTAGTTTTAGGAATGATTTCTCCAACACTACATTGGTATGATTTATCTCCCAAAATAGAACAGGAACCTTTGGATCATCGGTAATTAGATCACATATATTTTCAAAAGAACATAATATTTATCATTTTACATTAGAGTATTTCTCCATTTAAATTATGTACCTTTGTTCAATTGTGAAACATCTTTACATAGTTGGGTTTCATAAGGTTGTGATTAAAGAACATTGTTATTGTAATTATTTTTACTTAGTATAATATACCATACAAAATGCCAAGGCGAGGCCATAACAACACACAAATGGCCATTAGGCTTCCCAAGTTTTACATTGGAATTGATGTTATGTAAACACAATGCAAAAGTATTGTAAACACAATGTGTTTTTCAACATAGAAGCCTCTTTACAAATATGAGTATTCCTTGTTGCCCATTTTGGAGCTTTAGAAATACAATGTGTTGTCAATTGTATAAACTCTTATGCCTATTGAATGCACAAGAAAACTAAGAGGGGGGTGAATGAGTTGTCCATTAAAAAATCAAAACCCTCATTAACATTTAGATCTACAATGGTTCTTAAACCCTTCACAACATTAAACCCTTATCATGCATTAGCAAAATGTAAACATGAGAAATAGTAATGAAAAAACATCCAAACACATGAGAACGCCATATTTACATGGAAAACCCAAGAAGGGAAAAATCACAGTGAGGATTAGCTCACAATATAAAGTAATTACAACAATGAATACAATAGGCTCAATGTCAAAGGGCTAACTGCCTAAAAGAAAAGAAGGGATCACTACCAATGGCTCACTGTTATATTAGAAATAAGAAGAAAGAAGATTAGTACAATGGGAAATCTATCTCGGAGCAATAGAAAAGTTCTACCATTGCTTCACTAGAATGTTTGCACCCTCTCTGAAGAATGTAGACACCTTCTTCTCACTACTTCTAGTAGTCTTAGGCATTAAAGCTCACACAACATTTCACACTTTCACACTTCACATCTCAAAACTTCACATTACACACTTCTCTTATATTTCCTCCATCAAATCATCACATATATATACCATCTTCAACCTTGAAATAAATTTGCAAGGTCAGCTATGCACCATGAACATAAAAATTCAAATTAAGTCAGCACCAAAACATTATTGTGGTGGAAAATAATGAATGTGTACCACATCAAACCTTAACTCACACCTAAATCCACACATACAAACCACACCACACTTTCACAAACATCGAAGAATATCCACAATTAGTTTAAACACCCAAGGTCAATCAAACATGTGTTAACACCATCAAACAATTAAGTACATGCTTCCTTTGATCCAATGATGACTCATGGACCACACACATCACTTTAACACAATATGGAATATTCCATCTACACCTTGAAATCCAACAAATCCTTCACAACATCATACACCAGAAGATCATATTCATTCTGCACAACCAACTAACCTTGGACCTCACACTGCAACACCTGAATCCAACCTTGTGGAGCACCAAAACACAAACCAATTAGACTAAAGATAGATACTATAAATAAAAGAACACTTCCAAATCCACAAAACTAGAAACCAAACTACAAAAAAAATATGGAACAAAACCATTTCTCCCATACAACACTACTTTCATAGTTTACACACTGGTGAACACATCTTTCTCTGAACAATGATCTAGAATCTGAAACTCTAGATATAACACCTATAAACACCTCTAAGAAACATATCTAAACCACACAAGCATATCTTTAGCCATGAAAAAATGCTGAGCAAAACACTAAACACCACTATATTACACTGAACACTCTTCACCACACTGTTTCCTCTTTTATTCAAATTTTCTCAAAAGCACTTGGAAACCAAGCACCAAATGCACAAACTTAACATCTAGAACACCTTCTCAAAATCTCAACCACACAAGAGGTTGAACATCACCAGTGCATTCTAATCAAAATAACACTAGAGATTGGCATTAGTGACACTACTAAGGATAACGTAATGCAACCAATCAAAGCATCTCCATAAGTTGACATCAATGCAACACCAAAGATCTATTCACATCAATGATGAAAAAAAATTCCAAAAATATCCCCCTTTTTCATTGATGGCAACATACACATGGAAAAACAATCAACAACAAAAACAACAACTCTGATCACCAACTCATATATTACACCATAGTGCACACTGCTCCCCCTTACACATGCATCTAATTTTCAATAATTTCAAAAGAATTCTCTCCTCCCCACTTCATATGGATTTTCAATCAACTCTCTCTCTCTCTTCCCCTTTGACATCAATGGAAAAGAGCAACACATATCTTCTACTTTTTCTTCCCTTTGACATCAACAACACCTATAAGGAACAACTACTCTGCAACTTTTGCATTCACTTTGACAAGGCTTCAAAGGATAACACCATAACACAATGACATCACTTACTCCGCTTGATTGCAACAACAAAAAATGCTACTACTTACTCCCCCTGAGAGGTAGCCACCAACATCAGTCCAAAAAAGGAATGAATCTTTAGATCCACTAGACTGACGTATATTATTATGCATCTAGTTGAAATAAAGAGGGGAAATAACCCCCAAATTCTCCTGAAGATACTCAAAAGTGTCATTAGGAAGAGCCTTCATGAATATATCTACAACTTAATCCTTAGTAGGCACATACTCCTGTTAAAAGGTGCAAGACAACTAAGAGGTAGGGTGAATTAGTTGTCACCAAATTCAAACTCAAAACTCAAAACACTTATCAACTTCACAACCACACAATTTTGTTATTAAGTATGAACATGCAATGCAAATAACATAAAAGAAAATCAACACAATGAACACCAGATTTTATGTGGAAAACCCAATGAGGGAAAAACCACAGTGAGTATTAACTCATAATATAAAGTAATAGCAAACCCAATACAAGAGGATCACTACCTAGAAAAAAAGGCTCACTACCTATAGAAAGAACTCACTTTCGAACAAGGAGGCTCATTGCCAACAAATAAAAAAGATTACAGTAAAGATCCACCACAACACATTACACACATCCAGAACCCTTATTAAAAAAATTGTAGACATTGTCAGCTCACTACTTTCAAGAATCTAACACATTAAAGTATTATTTCCTTAATTCAATTTCCCACAACTCTATTCTTCAAACTTGTGGATTACTTGATTGATTCATTCAAAACATATCAACTTGTATTTATACCCTCTTCAGCCTTAGAAAATTTCTCAAAGGTTGGCTACATAAGCTTCATTTCATAAATTCAAATTAGGTCGAAAACTCAACATTCCCATAGTGGAAAGGAATGGGAGTGGACCACACCAATACTTAACTATGACCCAAAACAATGTCTTGGATCAACCACATGCTTCCTTAATTAAATATTTTAATCCTTCATATGAAGTGTAAACACTAGGTCAGCCAAACCTAATGAAAACACAAATGAACATTGAAGTACATGCTTTCCAACAAGAAGATAACATTTGGATGGCATAACATGCTTCATTATGCACAAGAACACATCTCAAATACCTTTAGATACATCCACAACAAGTGCAACAACCTTTGAACATAGAACACCTTCCAACAATCCAACCAGAGTGTACAGATACACACAAAAGCTTTGGAACTCACCTTCCAGAGCACCAAACCACGAAAAAAATTGCTAGAACACAAAGACAACCATACAAGACATATTCCAGATCCACAAGACATGAAGTAAATCAGTTGAGGACTATAGAGCAAAAACATTTATCCTAGTCCACAAAAAAACAACTATGTCAAACCAATTCACACATTGGTGAACAAAACTTTCACACTCCATCAAACTAGAAGCTAAAAATAATGAGGATATGTCACCAATAAATGCCCAAAAACAACCCTTCATATCTGCACAATCATAGGATCAACATAGAAGAAACACAGAGCACATACCAGAGCACATTTTGAACACATACATAACTTTGACTTCACTCTTTATTAATTTTCTCAAAAGTTCTTGGTAACCCATCATTTGAACACATTTGCAACATCATAAGAATAGCTCCATGTACTCACAACATCTCAACAACATCTCAACTATACATGCACAATCTGCAACATCTTGTATTGTGTTGACATTAATGACAACACCACCAAAATTGCTCATACTTGCAACAACTTGAACTACACCTCATTCTCTACAACCTCTTCCCTCAAGAAGTGATACCAGATTGAAATATAATTTTTCCTTGAATGCATTACTAGATTCTTTGAAATATTGATAGAACTTGTATTATCACATAAGATAGAAATAGGTTCATCATATACCACTCTGATATCCTTCAAAGTTTGCTTCATCCACAACACCTGCGTACAACATGATGTTGCAACAATGTATTCTAACTGTGCAATAGATAATTATATTGAATCCTACTTATTTCTTAGCCAACACACCAACCTGCTTCCAAGAAAGAAAGCACCACCACTTTTACTCTTTTTGTCATCCACACAACCTACCCAATCTACATCTGTATAAGCACTTAGAGATAAATTAGTATCCTTGGGATACAACAAGCCATGTTTTGGAATTCTCTTTAGATATCTTAATATCCTCTTTACTATTGTCACATGTGTCTCTTTGGAGTCTTCTTGAAATCTATCCACAAGACAAAATACATGCATGATATCAGGTCTAGTAGTAGTTAGATATAGTAGTGCTCCAATCATTGATGTGTACTTGCTCTAATCAACCTTAGAAAATTCTTAATTCTTACTTAAATGCAACTAGTAACCATGGGAGTACATAGCAGTTTAGAGTCTTCAATCCCACACTTCTTCAACATTTCCTTGACATACTATGACATAAATCAATACATTGACCAAATCAAACTCGTGGAGATTATTTTTTGGATGGGAGATTATTAAAAGTGCTTACGATCCATGAAAGAGAGAATAGTAACATCAAGACCATATGGTGCACCCACAATGGTATTACTGTAGACTTGTAATGAAAAAAAAAGAATTTAAAGGTAATTGAGAGAAACAAGATCAAAATATAAGCATTCATGATAAATCAATGTGTACTATTGAGCAATTAAAATAATTTATTTTGTCAATGCATATCTAACTGTCAAAAAATTTCTACACCATAAGGAACACAAACATGTGTAGGGATGTTTAAAGAACTTTGGAATGCAATTGGCAGCTGAAAGCTTATTGAGATAGCACATGGTGTCTCACTAGTAAGTACCAATAGTATGTCTTAAGGCACTTCAGTTTCATCTCCTGATGGACAAGGGAAAGCCCTTGTATAGAATTCTTGATTATCAGTAGTGCAGAGCTAGCCAAAGAATGTTTTATAGTAAATGATTTAGCTTTTCATTTTAGGCCTCCTCTTACTCAGGGAAAGCATTTGGGTTATAATTTTATGTTTATGGGATGGGCTCCTTATGGCTCCTATTGGAGAAATGCTAGAAAAATATGTGCTCTTGAGCTTCTATCTTCTAAACAGATCCAAACATACTAACCCAAGAGAATGAGGGAGATCTATAATACTCTAAATACTCTATTTCAACTAGCTCAGATAGAAAGCATAGTCAACATGAGAAATGTTTTGTCCCAGTTGAATCTGAATATTTTGATGAGCATGATAATGCGTGATCGGTATTTTGGAGAGGAAGAGGGGATGTCATTTGCAGAAATTGGACATCTAATAGAAGAGTCTTTTGTGCTCCAAGGGGTTGTCAATATTGGATATTACATTCCCTAGTTGAAGTGGCTTGATTTGCAAGGGTATGAGAGGGATATGAAGAAGGTGCAGGGGAAACTCAATCCTTACATGTAGAGAATAGTGGAGAAGCACCGGGAAAACCCACCAAAAGAGAAGGAAGACATGGACTTCATAGATGTGCTCATCTTGCAGGCTGAAAAGAATGGTGAAGCAATTCCTCACAAAGACACCTTCATCAAAACCATTGTTGTGGTAAGCTTTTTTCATGTCACTTCTCACTTTTAATCTTTTACTAGTTCTATATATATGTATATGTGTATATATGTATATGTAAATGTGTGTATACACACATATATATGTATATATGTATATATATATATATCTATTTATATATATACACACATATACACACGTGTGTACACATATATGTGTATATGTATATGTGTATGACTGTACACACATACACATACATATACACACGTGTATATGTGTGTATGTACATGTGATATATATACGTATATGTGTGTGTGTGTGTGTATATATATGAGTGTTTGAATCATTTATATGAATATATATATAATTACGTGTATGATCTAGATAAATATAAACAACCATTGTCATATCATGTATAATAATTACGCAACTTGTAACAAAGACACCTTCATTAAAGTCATTGTTGTGGTAAGCTTTTTCATTTCACTTCTTACTTTTTAGTCTTTTCGTTGTGTATATGTATATGTCTATATGTATGTGTGTGTATGTTCTAGTTAAATATAGACAACCATTGTCATATCATATATAATAATTATGCAGCTTCTTTTTGATAAAATTGTTCATATATAAAAAAATGAGATGATGAATTAGTTAGTTTATCTTTAACTTTATTATTGACTGTATTTTTATAAGCTATTACTTTATTTTAATATTAAGAGAAAAACATATTTATTATGACATTATCATATTTTTTACAATTTTTTAAATAATATTTTTTCTTTCATATATCAAATATACTTATAGAATGTGTCTTTTGAAATTATTTTTATGATTTTTTTTATATATTATATATTGATTCCTTTTTAAATATATTAAATTTAAAATGACTAATAAGTTTTGGAAGAAATCTATTATATTGATTCTATTTTCTTTAATCTATTTCGTGTGGTCAACAATATACCTTTCTTTTAAATACTAAGAATATATATTATTTTATTATTAATAAAATTTAAGACTTATAATAGTAATACAAATTTCTTGTTCTTGTTATTTTTATGCTACTAATTTATTTTTTTCTTCCAGAACATGTTTAGTGCAGGTGCAGATACTTCTTCACTTACCTTAGAATAGGAATTGCCATTATTAATGTTGCATCCAAATGTAATGAAGATGGTCCAAGAGGAACTTGATTGTAAAATTGGAAAAAGTAGACTAGTAGAAGAGTCAGACATACCACAATTAAAATACTTGCAAGCAATATGGAAGGAGACAATGCATCTTTTCCAACCTGGACCTTTACTTGCACCACACAAATCTATAAAATCATGCACAATAGGAGGCTTCCATATTCCAGCGGGAACAATACTAATTGTAAATTTATGGGCAATTCATAGAGACCCAAGAAATTGGAATCAACCACTAGAATTTATACCAGAGCATTTCTTGGAAAAAAATATAGAGATAGAGAGCATAAAAACTTTAGGGAATGAATTTGAGATGTTTCCTTTTGGGGTAGGAAGACGAGGATATCCTGGTGCCTCTTTGGCAATGTGCCTAGTGCATATAAATCTTGCAAGGTTGTTGCAAAGCTTTGATTGGTTTCTTCCTAATGGTAAAACCCTTGATATAAATGAAGGAGTTGGTCTAACAATGCCAAAATTAGTACCCTTGGAGGTTGTTATTAAAGCTCATCTTCCACCTCATATGTACTGAAGTTCTATTGAATAATAAGCTTAAATTTTTGAGCTTTCAATTTATTTGTCGACTTCAATATACAAACAATGGTCCTTTTTCTTTCTCTTTTACAACAAAGCAAAAAAAAATAAAAAAATTGTTAATTTATTTCTTATTAAACTTATTAGTGTAGCTAATTTATATTTAAATAATTTAATTACTTAATATAAAGTGTTATTTATTTATTATATGATATTAAATTTATAGAATGATTGTTAGCTTACTTAAAAAGAAATCTTATATTCATCTCATAATCAATCATATTCATATTTTTACCATTTCTAATTCATTACTTCACTTTGATAAATAATTTCATATATAATTATTCTTGATTAAGAAAATTAGTGATAAATTCACAATAAATTAATTAAGAGTGTTCATAAATCAAATTAATGAATAAATAATTTTATGTTATTTTATTATAAGAAAAAATTTAAATTGACACAATTGTAACGAACAATGTGTTGGTGATCATAATATGGAACATTCTTACTCTCAAATTTAAAAGACAATGCCTTTTGTGCACTTGTAGGCTATTATTTTGATGTTTGACATTGAGAATGTTAAAAAATGAATTCTTATGACAATAATTTGAATTAATTATTGACACATCATTTGTAGAAGGATAAATTTTATATTAGTTTGTGATATAAAATAAGATATAAAGATATAAGTACATTAATATAAGAGAATTCTTGTATTTAAAATAATCTATAAAATAAATTTAAAATTAAAAAATTATTAAAAGGTATGTTTTTCAATAATCTAATAGTGAATTATAAAGTGAATTATATGTATGTATGTATGTACATGAATTATAATTGAATAAATTAAGATTTAATTATGTTAATAAAATTGAGATTATATTCTTTTAAAATTTATTGATAATTTGTACTTAAGAAAATAAACTTTTTTCTAGTTTATATTTAGGTTAATTAAATAAATGTAAATAATTTAGGCTAAATGAATCTAGATTAAAGTGATTGATAGATGTGTATGATAGAATGTGCAAATCAATGTTATTTTAGGAAAATTAATTGTATGGTGATAAGAGTACTTAAGAGGAACAATTATAAAAATAAAAATTGATGTAGTGTGGATTCCACTCACTTGGATACAAAAAGGTAGGCACTCTAAATATGCTTTCTACTTAGATTCCTATGTAGAATTATGACTAACTATGGGTCAATCCCTCAACCATGAACCAATTCCAAATTGTGTGAATCTTAACTTTGATGCATGACCTTGATTTGGTGTTTCCTATGTTGAACACCCATAATATTGAGAGGGGGTGAATCAGTATTCTATTAAACCATTTATTCATAATCCAACCAATAATCAAAACATATCTAACTACAACTATGAATGTAAACATGAAAGAGATCACAACACCACATAACACATGAACACCGAGATTTTTATGTGGAAAACCCATAAAGGGAAAAACCATGGTGAGGATTAGCTCACAATATATTAGAACCGGTTATAAGATATTATAGGGGCTCACTACCAAGACTCACTATCCTTATAAGGCTCACAACCATAAATAGATACAAAACAGAATTGGCTACACAGTCAAAGTGTGAACTAATGTAAGATGCACCTTTCATGTGTTGAATTTAGTTCCTATGAACCTCTAAATATAAAATAATGCTTTGCTCAGTAGTCACTCAACATACACAACAATTATGCCCTTATATTGATCTCATACATATAAATTTGCAAGTTCAAACAATATCAAATTTTGCACACATCACATTACAGTTTCAACACATTATGCAAATAAGAAATGTTCCACATATACACCCTATTACATCCACACACATCAATTAGGTCGGCCTAATAAGATATAGCCCTATTTTAATTCAAAATAGATTTGTCGGCTTCAAACTTGATTCAAAAACATCTTCACACTCAAATCAAACATGTAAAACTTGATTTAGGTCAACACAGATCTAAAATACATCCCCTTAACATCCACAATACATATTAATCTTCATAGCACATATTCAAGTATTAGGTCGGCCAGGAATTAGACCTAATCACAAAATAATCCAATCTAACCAACATCAATCAACCATGTGATCATATAAGCACATGGAATTTGGCATATATGTAGTACTAACACTTGTAAACCAACTCCCAAAACTGTAGAGTCTGAATCCAAACACTGGAGGAATGCAAACCTAATAACTCATACCATCTTGCATTGTATAAGCCAAAAAGTTGTATGTCGATCTTCTGTTACTTGTAACTTTTAGCTTGATCAACAAAAATCATTGAAATATTGATCATAGATATATTTAGCAATCCTAAACAACATATTGTAGCCACATAAGCCAGTCTTACAACATGAGAAAATATGGACCAAATTATCAGATCAAGGTGTCACCAAAACTATTTACCAGATTAAACAAAATTGTCAACAAACAATGATGGCATCAATGGTCCAACACATCAAAGGGTTTCTTCGTCATTCTTCCAAAAATATCCCCCTTTGTCATTGATGGCAACATACATGCCAAAAATGAATCTTAAAAAATTCAACTTCAAAATTGTCTTCAAAATAAACTTGCATGAACTCACCCTTTCAAACATACGTCTAAAATTCTCCCAAAATCTAGATGTTACTCAACAAACCTTCTCCTTCACACAATTTCTTAACAAATCTAGCACTAGAACATTTTCTAGCTTCTAAAAATTTCTCCCCCTTTGACATCAAGGACAAAAGGTGTGCTAGTGAGACACATGTACAAAAAGACAACTGAAATGAAATGACTGGCTTTTCCTTAGGGATTTATCCCAAGAATTACATTTGATCATATGTACAAGAAAGAAAGGTTGAAATCAACTGAAATAGAGTAATAATATACATCATGTGAAATGAGTTCACCCAGAGGGGGAATCACCTTCAAGCTCCTTGTGAATGTCTTCCCAAGAAGATTTCCCTTCATCCCAGCTCTTCTTATCTATAGAAAGTTCCTTATACATTGATTCCAACTCCACAAAACTCTCCTCTCACTCTTCTAGAGTGTTTGGATTAGGATTTATCTTTTCAAGTTTTTCTGCATCCACAAGGGCACTTGACACCAGAATGTGCTTGGTCTTCACAGAGTCTCGAAGTTTTCCTAACCGCCTTATAACATCCTCTTTTTGTCATTACAAAGTGAATTTTTTTTTTTACAAGTATGAAATGGCAGTCCAAGAGGCATAGTTTCTATCTTTGGCAATATCATAAGTTCCAGAGGCATTAGCCAATTGTGAATTTATTGAGTCCATTAAATCTTTAATGCCTTGAGTGGCATCTAACCACCTCATGTAGTATAAGAATAATATTTGAGCCTCATCTTCACATTCCTTCACATATTTCAAGCATTTCATCACATTGATATGTGCAATTGCACATTTATCCTATAGTTCAAGAAATATTTTTTCTACATGCCTTGATTCTACTTATTTTGCAGTTTACTCCTTTAGGTTAGAGGTGTACTCCCTGAGTGAATCAACCAAAAATTTCAAATTCTTAATAGGTGTTAGAGAATCACCAATAGGGGTACTAGGGGTAGCATCTCGTAAATTTTTGATAGCATAATTGATTAACTCAATCCCCTTATAATGATTTTCTATAATCTTATTTCTACCAGAGGAAATAAAAGTATCTTTGAGCTCCATCCTCTGAATAGATGATGGGAGTTGAATCAACTGTGGTGGAATGATTGATTGAATCCTTAATTTTCTTGTTAGAAGACCCTTGAGAGTTTTCGAATGATTCTCTAGATGACTTTGATGGATTTGTGGTCTTTTGGGATTCTTCTTCATTTCTTTCAACATTAATTTCTTCTTGGTTCTCTTCTTACTCTTTTTCTTTCTTTCTTTCCGAAGGGGTTTTTTGTTTATTTTTCCTTTTTTTCATCCTCCTTTCTATCTTCATCATCTTCCTTATCATTTTTT